>JAHWFP010017476.1:17674-36695 GCA_023313725.1 Lithobius niger | reverse complement strand
ACTCGTACCTACCTTCGTGCTTAAACTAGAATTAAGAGGTCAAGTCTATAATTTTACAATGAAACTTACAAAAAAAAAAGCAAATAACTATAAATAGAATAGTAGAAGAGGCCTGGCTGTGAAATTAAGTCAACGAAGTGAAAGGCTGCAACGTCAGCAATTTCGGGAAGACCTGGTTTATTTGGTTTGTGCCTAGAGGCAATGTTAAGAACCACATTCTACCGTAAAAAAATAAGTAGAAGTCGGGACAATAGTGCATAAGCAGAATGGAGAATGGAGCATGCACTCAAAACTGAGGTTTCACTATAGCCGTATCACTCTGCACGCAGGTTGGCATTAAAAGTAATTCTGCAACTGCAACGTGACAGAAAGCAGCACATTGTTGAAGAATGCCAGCTGAAAAATTACGACAACAGAGTGAAAGACTGCCAAGTTACAGTGATTCTGAGAAGAACTATTAAATTGTGTCGGACATTATGTTGATGACCAGCAATATAAAGGTTGCACTTTTACGGTTTAATTAATTAGCCAACAAATGTACAGATTCAAGAATCCGCTGCATTTCGGCACCAATCTTGAGTTGTGAAACAATCGGTACGACATCGTCAAGGGAATTCCTCGGTTGCCTTACGACAGTAAAAGGAGAAAATGATGGTAATGCTTGCATGTTAGCAATTGGTACCGACACCGCAATAGATTGATTCGTTGTGAATTAAGAATTGTAGGTTGGGTGGCTAATTACAGAAACAACCCGTGCCCTTTCTAAACACTCGACACAAAAAAATTAAGCAGCCGAAAGTGCACGCTCTCCCTTCATAAACAGGAACCTACCGGCCTGGAGCTTTTACGAAACGACTCACAACATAACGTTTCTAGCTGAGTAGCTTTTACTTAGTTAATATTAAATTCGCTGACTGTTCGCCTTTATCGGAGGTTACAGCTTTCGAGTTCTCTACACTTAGCAGCCAGAGCAACGATGTGTACAGAAAGCCTCTTCTCCTAGCTCGCGACACAAAGAATGATGCTCATATAGTAGGATGGCAACGATTTACGACAACAAGAACACAATTCCTATTGCAGGGGAAGAAGATTTCTGAATGCCAGTATTTTACGGTTTGTTTTCGATTCGACAAACCCAAATGGACGCCATATTGGACTTTGAATTCTGCATCGAGATGCTATGTTATCTTCCGTCGTTTGATCACCTTTGGAAGCTGCTCATTGTGCGAGATTAAGCACATTTTGGAAAAAGCGAGAAAATGTTGAAAACTATTGCTGTACTTTACTCTTTTTCCTTGCCGGTATTTATAACAGATTTAAATGTTATATGTATTGTCTCATTCCTTTAATAGAAAGTGGCTTTTGTCGATAGACTAGCAACTAGCTTTTGGAGAGCGAGAAGAGGTCTTGCTCGGTAAATGCACCCTTAGGGCGCGTTTACTCAACGAGCCCTTCTCGCTCGCCGAACGCTATTTACTAGTCAACCGTTAATTACTTACGATTAGTTTCAAGTTTCTACTAAATGAAGGGGGGCAATACATAACAAATTAAATGTATTATAAATAACAACACGATAAAGAACAAAGTGCAAGAGTATAATTTTAAACATTGCTACAACACAGTTGTCATTTCACACTATTTACAAATCTGCTATTTTTTTTTTTACAAAGAACAGCTTGAAGCAGTGATCAGATGACGGTAGAATCAATAGCTGCTCGCAGCGAGAATTCAAAATCCAACGTGACGTGCATTTCGGCGTTATCGTCTCGAAAAGAAACCATCGAATGCCGGCATTCAGAAATTAGTCCGCCGTCTTGTACTGCAGTAAACCCGCCTTTAGGGCACGTTTATGCAACCACTCGCTTTTGCATTCTCGCAGCTAGAAGCTAGAAATCACCTCAAATTCCAACATGGCGGCGGTTTTATGTCTGCCGCCTCACAACGAAAACAGCAAATAACGTGAATTCAGAAGCGTTTGGGAAAATTGTTTCGTTATGAGGAATTCGTTATATTATTGGCACGGATTATAAGACTGTAAGTATTTATTCAAACGATGTCGGATTTAGCTAATCCATTTAGCGTTGTTACCATGGCAATGTCACCTTTGCCATTGTGATTGAGTTCTAGCTGTGAGAATGCAAAGGCGAGTTGCTGCGTAAACACGCCCTTACTCATCTCTTCGTTGTTTCACTGCGAGGGTCCATTCCTCTACTCCTTGTAGTTAACAATAGCGTACAGCTTCGGCCGTGTTGTAATGGCGTTGTCTGTTTTACCATTTTAAAAACTTTAGCATAAGGCAACACACTTGTTCAACTCATGAAAGATTCGGTAAAACTGGCGTTCAACAACATTTACAACACGTACAACCTTTGCATCCCAGCGCAGAAATAAATACACATAAACATTCCAAGTCTAATACGTTGAAACAGCAAAGGCAACGAGGCGCTACAAACGTAAGAAGAAAACGGAACGTCGAAGAAAAACAACTTGCCTGCAAATACGGGATTAAAGGTGAGCGGAGACGAAGTGGCATGGTTATTTATACTGTAAGGTATCCGAAGGGAGCAATTACATGATTTTCTTATTTTTTAAAATAATAAATTAATTATTCTTATGTTTGGGAGTACGTGTACTACAGGAGGGGTTTCGCTTCGATAACTTGCAGTGGTAATTTGCTGTAGTAAGTTGTAATTACTGCTATTTTCATAGTTTGGATCTGACAACCAGTGAGGTCCAGTATGTTCCGAAACAAACTCTTCCTAATCCTTTGGATCTGACGACCAGTGAAGTCCAGTATGTTCCGAAACAAACTCTTCCTAATCCTTTGGATCTGACAACCAGTGAGGTCCAGTATGTTCCGAAATAGACTCCTCCTAATCCTACTTTTCCTCTTTTTTCGTTGTTAATTGCAATTGCCACATGGCGGCCGCTGGTTTGGCAATGTTCACATAAGTACATACATAACCAGTGTTGGGAGAATTTTCTGACGTTCTGTGAATTCGAAGTCCTTAAATATCTCTTTTGACCGTGGCATTTGCATAAAGTATTTTCGTTATAAATACGAAGAGTATAGGAAAATACTTTCCTCCATAGACAAAAAAAAATCCAAAGCAAGAACAACGATTTCAGCCGTGATCCCATAATCTGCATGTAAATCAACTAAACATATGTATTTTTTCCGCCGTCCCACTGAGTAATGAATACTACTTCAGATGTAAAATAATGAAAAGTTACATTATTATGCGGAAAGCAGGTTCATGTTTTTTTTTAATTTTAACTTTTACAGAGAGCACGAAGCAATTTGAATTGCTTATGCGTACTTATACCACAGGAAAAAAAAACATTCAAAGACTTACATAGGGTACATACGTAAAAAACAGTTACATTCAATAAACACACATATAAATTCGTCCATTATTCCTTCATAGGATCAAAACTGCATAAATATTCACTTTCTCATACACTTTTATTTGAGTTTTGAGTTTGAGTTTGTTTTTCCATAACAATTTCTCCATAAAGGAACGTTTCCTTATTATTTTCCTTAATTTTGACTGATGCTGTTGTTTTTCATATTGGTTCCTTAGTGAGAAGTAGTTATTTAACATACTAAGGTATGACGTCAGGCCTTCAACATTACGGGTCATTCAAAAACCACGTGGTAAGCCAGGGGGTGGGGGGGGGGAGGACGCCTTTCGGCCACAAGTATACCACAATGGGGGAGGGGGATTCCAAATAAACCACACTGCATTGGAAGAAAAGCCATTATCCCCAATGATTGGTGCATTTACCGTCTCACTCAGCTTTACATTGTTCTTATATTGTTCCTACATCTACCTTAACGTCTGTGCCCCAGTCAACCGAACTGCATTTCCCATATAGTGGTAAAAGATACCGCGGCTCGTCGTAGAAATATTCAACAACGTAAGACTACGTTTCCCTGAATTGTACTAAATTCATTTAAATAGTGTGCAGCTATATGTCGAATGCTTCATGAGACAATTCAATGCAGTGATAATGAACGTATTAGGTTACAATTTTCTACTTTCCGTCTCTGTTACAAATCTCGGATGAAGTTACGTCTAGCGGCAGTTGGAGATCGCCAAAAAAATTGGCGAAAAAATTTCACACGATGACTCAAACAGGTGCGTTTATTAAAAGCAGTGGCGTGTGCGGTGCCTATCGTTGGGTTTCTCTTGTCAAACAGTATCAATTCACCAAATTTGGTACGTGGCATAACACAATTTTATACGAAGTGTTCCGCATTTGTCAAAAACATATTAAGGTGTTATTTTTTTAAGTACAGTACGGGGAGGGGAGGTGGGGGTTGGCTACGAGCCACGTGGTTTTATAGGGGGGGGGGATGACCACACAGGGGGAGGGGTGGGTTAAAAACGGCTTAAAAAACGGCCACGTGGTTTTTTAATGACCCCTTTGTTTTATCGTCATTATGCAGGAATGAACGAATTACTTTATTCTTTACCTTTTGTAGTCTTGCCAAAGTTGTTTCGTTTAACGTTTGTAAGCTAACCACGACAGCGTTTAGGTATATCATGACGTCAAACGGTGAATCTTTACGGGATTTTTTAAAAACATTTGAATCAGGCAGATGTATTTTGTACAATAATCTATTCACCTGTGAAAGGAAGTATACCCAGTGGGCTTTCCAGCGTTGCAACCGACCTCAAGGATGCTTTTCAGCGCTGCTAAGGTGCTGCGAGGGAAAGCAGCTTTGTCAAAGAGAGCAAGGGCGGTGTTTTTTCTTTATTTTATTGATTGATTTATTTGCCTTTAGATTTAGGATCATAGTAGGGATGGCTGCTTCTTATTGCGATTGGGGATTTACCTTCTAAATCGTGTATTTCGTGGTTGGCTGAGTATTTTTGATTGGGGGCAGGACTTGCGATAGGAGGTTACTCACCGAGTGATTTGGTCGGCTTTCGGTCAGTTCGAACCTAAATATTGGTTTTTGGAAGGGGAAAAAAAAACTGATTTCTCACCGTTACGGACGTCCCGACGTAACGTTAACGAAAGAACACAACAATGCATTCAGAAAAGGGGTGTCAGTATTCGAATTATTTTGGAAATTATAACTGATCGTTTCTACAAACTACATTAGTAATTAAATTCTGATTGTGTTGTTTGCTATTGCACGCAAAAAGGGGGGGGGTGGGGTCACACGTTTTTTGCAGCATTAAAAATTATCGAGTAATGAAAGATAAAGAGACGGGTTTTTGTTTATTCTAATAAATAAACGAATAAATTCACAACTCAATGAAGATGCGAACACGAGCCCGTTTTGCTTTCCGTCTCGTAAAATCATAACATTTACAGTTACCGCAGCAGTGACAACTGCCAAAGCACACCAAACAATAAAGCTAATAAACTAACTGCAGACATAGAGCCAAACCGCAACACGCGGAATTTCATATCAATAATGTCAATTAATGTTCGTGTTAAGTCAACAGCTAGAGCCCTGTAAGTTCACAAGTTTTTGATGATTTGTTTAAAGGGCAAAATGGGGAAACATTTTTGTAGCAATTTTTCTAAAATTTAATGAATGTCACGGAACGTACTAGAATTAAACTTTATAAATTTCCCTCATTTACGAACCTTGTTGCGATATGAGATCATGTGGGGTATACGACAAAAAATTTCTTAACGACTACAAATAAGTCCTAATAGCGGCTCTTGGGTCACAAGGCCAGGTTGAAACCCTACACGATCCACTCATTACTGATTATCTTGTGTTGTTTGATGGACATAACTCGTACAATAATTTCGCGCTAATTGTTAACCTTAACTTTGAAATTGGAGAAATAAGTAATAAAGCTATATTTGGGGGCAGAGGAGGCAGCCCGCTTACCTTATTAGGACGGCTTTTAATGAGGCTTCGAAAGGTGAAATCATGTGACCAAACCAGCCTTCGAAATTGTCAGGTTGCTGGGTTTTCAATGACAAGTTCCGTTCTCTCAGACGGAAAAAAGATGAAAACTTTTTTTTTTCAGATGTCAAATTAGGCATCGGTTTATTACTAGCTGATATCAGCTTTCTTCTACCCAACTCGTCTTCTCTTCTCTCCTCCTCCCTCCCCCCTTCTTTTCACCGTACAACTGTATGTCCATTTCCCAGCTCAGCTTGCAAGTCTGGCCGCTAAATGGTGTTAAAACTACAATATAAATTTTGCACATTCCGTTCTCTTTTCCTAAACCTGCTCCAGAACAGAATATACATTTTAAAAACGAGAAATCATCTCCGTATGTCGCGTCTCTGGTTTGCTCGCGCCTGCTTTTTCTCTTTCAGCACCTACGTATATCAACTGAGTGGCTGTGAGCCTGATCGTTTGGTTGATACCTCATTGGGTCTTGGCGTTGTTTATGTCAAATTATCAGTACCTTCCTAAAGTACCGAACAGAGCGAACAGAACGCACCACTGTTAGAGACAGGGTGGCTCCAAACTTGACGTCGCGCGTGCGCAGTGATGTTGCGTCAGCCGTTCAGTATGTTCCTAAACTCACAACACAACTCAACAAGCTCAGTAGAGTATTCGATACGTCATACCTTCACCGCGATCAGGCCTGGCTAACGGATTTGACCAGGATTGGCTAATAGATGTGACCAGGCGAGAGCAATGCCAAATTGCGAACCATTTCAGGGAGGTGGTTTGCTGGGGTGGAGGTTTGAGCATGCGCGAGGTAACAGTTTTGCCGGAAACAGATTCATCGCTGACGAAGTTGACGTCAATCAAGCCGTATCAACACGGATATTAGCAGGGAATGAGCCAAACTGTTACCAACAGTGGTGCGTTTGGTTCGCTCTGTTTGGTCGTTTGACATGATCGTTTGGTTGATACCTCGATGGACCTTGACGTTGTTTATGTCAAGTTATGTAAAAGATGTAATGTAACATAAACTACGCCAAGGCCCACCGAGGTATCAACCAAACGATCAGGAGGTGCTCAGACTCACAGTCACTCAGTTCATGGTACTGGAAGAGAAAAAGCAGGCAAGAGCAAATGAGAGACGCGACACCTAGCTTTTTAACTAGTCATTTCCTGTCGGACGTGTGAAAATTATTTTTTTTTTACTCTTCGGTAAAAGGGTAATAGAGACTTTCAAAAAGTTTCTGGTACCATCTGTACGAACAAAAGAGGTTTTTTTTTTGTAAAGAGTTTTAAGATAGGTATACTCACGCTTAAATCTGGACCAAAATTTGGACTTTCGTGTTCACCGATGCTTTTTGAAAGGACCACGCTGACCGCTAGGAGTAACGTGAGAAAAAGAGCGACAATTCTGATGCTGTTCATGGTGGTGATCGTGTCGTGAAGATGCCCCGGAGTTACTAAACATAAAAAGAGAAACAAAAACATTTAGCACGGTTTTCGTGAAGTTACAAGGCGTGTGGTAAAAGCAAGGTCAGCTTTTCCAGAAGGAAAGGCGTTAACAACAATTTTCTCGGCTGAAAATACCAATTTTGAGTCACAGAATTGCGTTTCTCCCCTAGACTATAAGTCAGTATTATGTTTCTAACTCAACAACCACCCCCCCCTTTTCCCCAACACCTCCCTTGATATACCTAATAAAAGGCAGGCATGAAAAAATCATGACCCCATAACATTCCCCTCATCCCCCCGGCGATAAAGCATGACAGGTCATGTCGATCTATGTATCTTCGTAATTATTTTACAGTTTTTTTTAGAAGTGGGATGTCAACCATTCAATATAACCAAGCAGTACCGTCTTGATACTGAGACTTCGAGTGCCTTTTCATGGCGTGTGTCAGTAATCCCAAGAGAGTAATATTATTACAGTTTTATAAAATTTGTGCAGCCTGCAACATAGTGATAATAAGGTAGAACACTTTTTCCATAACTGTCGCACAACAGTCATAAAATGCAAAATCAATAAAGTAAAACAGGTACCCTCTGCTCTGACGAGGCAAAACTCACAAGGCCTGGCAAAGTAACAAATTTGAATTTTCAGTGCTTAAAATATTTTGCACCTTGTTCACCTGTAACAATATAAAACCAATGAGGATGATACTACATTAAAATCAATAAAGCTAACTAACTACCTGTGTACTTACAAAACAAATATTAAAAGGCTAAAAATACCCGGGGCTTGCCCAGCTACAATCAGCTGGTGGTTGGATGGGATGTGACAAAATCAATTAAAAACTCAAAAAACGTGGAACCGTGGTCGGAACCGTTTTCAAGCAGTAAAAGCAAAATGAGCTTCGTTAGACAAGAAATAAAAATGTTAAAATTTACCAACAGATGATGGAGCCCGTGCAGCTGCGCCATTATACCGCAGTAAATGGCGGCTCTGTTTGGTTGACAAAAAGAAGAAGGAAAAACACAAGACTGCTACAGTAATTTCTTCCTGCTACGCTTTTAACCCAAACACATTCTACCTTTACTGGGGTAAAATGATAAGGATTCCATCACCTCATTTTTTATCATGACTGACAAAGGTTGTTTTACTTTTAATGATTGAAAACTGTTCTAAAAGGTAGTGTTTAGTTTTTTTTTATTGATTTGCACACAGTTTACAGCTTTTCTTCGACTGCCATCAACAAGCAATATCCCCAAATGCAATATACACAAATAAAAAAAATTGGCATGCTCTCAACACATATGGTTCGCTGTTCATTACAGGTTTTCGCCTTGTCGCTTGCTTTAGGATCCAACACTGCGGAATAATTATCAAACTTGCGCCAACGTCAAAACAATTTTTTTCTTTTCGAAATCACGGCAGAAGCCGGATATGGAGCCGCAGCACAGTTGTCAAGCTAGGCTTGATGGATTAGTTGAAAGCAGTGAAGAGTAAATAAATGAGTGGATTGGGGGGGGGGGGGGGCTGTCGTCTCGGGGGGGGGGAGAGCATGGATGTGTAGGGAGAGTGTATAACGAGAGCCGGACGAGATTGGACGTTTTTGCGCAACCACTCATTTAGAACAGGAAACATAAATGTATCTCATCCGATTTATTGGACACTCAACAGGATGAGTCCAATGGAATGACTAAATGATCGGAATTAACGAGTTACATCTGTTTTCTAAGCTCGTCCATCTTTAATTAAGTTGGCGTTGGGGTCATGAAATACTGAAAAATAAGCACGGAGCGTTTACGATGGCGTGGAATTACTCGCAGAAATTTACGTTGCCGAAACTTCTTTATAGTCGTCTCTCCCAGTGAAATGCATTCGTGTTGGTTACCCCATTCCCTCCACCACGATCCACAAAGTTAATGAATGCAACTTTATATATAGATCAAATTGCAACGTAAACTGCCGTTTGGTTTACGATCTTATTTACAAAACGCTCGTTTTTACCAAGCAATTGAGAGTGTATTACGCTTCACATAGCCTTGCAGTCGATTCTGTATAAGTGTACGGGTTGCTGGAGACAATGGCGAAACAATGTATTAACAATGTTTATTCATTGTTGTGAATTAACCAAACAATAATTATTCACATCCTCAAATATTGAGAAATGGCGGGTCAATCAAGTGCTTGAAATGTTACTGACGTTGACTTCAGAGTTTATCAAAATGGCACCACCTGTTAGGCAATAATGATTACGTCGGTTCCCAGGTTCGACTCCCAGGGTCGACTTCATTGCTGGATCAGTTTCTGAACTTTTCGTGAATGCCAAAATTTGCAACAATTATGGTTGTTGCTTCCTGCGATATTTATTGCCAGTAACCCATTCTTTGAATGTTCAAAAAAGATGTACAACATTGTAGATTGTGAGTAAACTATACTAAAAATAGGACTGCCATCATTACATGTTAACACACATGAACGAAGCGTGAGATTATATGTGGGGAGGGAAAGGGCAGTTTCCCCGAGGTGGGGGAGGATGGGCAGTTGTACCTAAATTATTTGATCCTTCCTCCTCTTCCTCCCTCCCCTCCCCCACTCCGTCTCTCCTTCCCCCTTACTTCTTTCATTCCCTCACATCCTTCCTCCCCTCCATTCCTCATTCCTCTCCCTCCCTTTTCATGTTTGTACTGAATCCTACATAACTACGAAACAATTTTTTGTTGATCGATAATGCGGTTGCACGTTTCTCGTAAACCAGTATTGCTGATCCGCAAAACTGTTGCATTATTTGTTTGTTTGTGAAACGTATTATTCATGTCGATTGTGGCATGTTAAAGATCCTGGCTTTTGCGCTTGGATTTCTCCAGCTAAATTGTCACTCTCATCGTCGTGGGGCAGATAACCCAGTTTAGGTTCGTTCTCCCTAAAACAACAATACGCACATCGTCGCGGCTCCCTAAAATCAAACAACAACAACCACTACAATACGCAGCCACAGGGAGAGCGAGAGACAAATTTATTCACGAGCAAAATCTATTGGGTTATCCAAAAACCGCTTAGATTACGTCACCAAAAACTATTTCTAAGAATTGTTTTTTTTTTAATAATTGAAACTACGGAACCGATTTTGATGAAGTTTTGTATGCTCAACAAGTGCAACTCGGAGAGTGTCTTTTTTTTTTAAATCGAAAATCGGGTACATTTTGGGCCGGAAATTAAGGAAATCTATTGGGAATTGTTAGAAATTAATAGATTTCCTTAATTTCCAGCTCAAAATATACCTGATATTCGATCTGAAAAAAAAAAAAAAAACACTCTCCGAGTTGTATTTGTTCAGCATACAAAATGTCATCCACTTCGGTTCGGTAATTTTGGCGTGACGATATTACAAAGAAACCGCAATAAGTCACTGCAATTGTAAGTAACTGTTGCGAAAATGCTATTTTTATCCTGCAATGGTGGTCACGATGTTGGTTGCATTAACCCTCTTTATTCCAATCCTTTATCGTGTGGCTGTTGCCTTTAGTGACCCAAAATGTTTGCAATTGTTGGTCAGTTTAGTTTGAGAAACAAATTAGAGAAGGACATCGCCTGAGATCCAACCTCCGGGCACTTCACAGGTCTAATATCGATCAAGCCAATGCGATCCAGTTTCAAACAAGGAGACTCACGAAAGTCGTAATTAAGCTGCAAATGTCTGCCTCTCTGTCTGTATGTCCGCAGGTCTGTCTGTTTGTCTGTCCGTAAGTTGAACAATCGAATCGGTTAGTCGCCACTCCTTCTTATTGCGTTTGATTAAACCGAAGAGAAGAACGGAGTTCGTTCGAGAGGGCCATCAATAGGTAGCGTTACTGAAAACCAGGCTTGCCGATTTAAGTGTGTTATAAAGGACTAATTAAACACTTGTTTAAAAAATGATGAGTTAAATCAGGGGTAATTAGCTAGAATAACTACTTGTCACAACGTTACGGTTCACTTAATTCGACGTTACGATTCGGAAAATCATGACGAAAACCTTCGCAAACTCTTATTTATATTTAAAAAGAATTCTTTAAACATGTTAAAACGCTACTCACAGCCTTAGTGAGGCCGCCGCCATACTGCGAGATGAGAGCGCCACAAGAAAACCTGATTTCGACCAGAACATTAGTAAACAGAAATTATCTCTCGCTTCTTCAGTGTAGGTGAACAAGTTTTTGGTTGCGGTTTCTGATTTTATGTATTAAGCCGCAGAGAGCGCTGCAGCACGAGGCACGTAATTTGGAAATAATTACCATCATTTTCAAAAAAAATATTTGTTTTGAATATTTTCAAAAAATATTTTCAAAAAAATATTTTCAAAAATCTGCAAATTATGGTAAATCAAGGTCGCTGTTCACGAAAAATGATGGTCATTTTTTCCCAAATTACGTGCCTCGCTCGCGCTGCCGCGCTCACTGAGGCTAAACACATAACATCAAAAGCCGCAACTAAAATCTTGTCCACCTACACTAAAGAAGCAAGAGGTACTTTGCGGTTACTAATGTTCTGGTCGAAATCACGTTTGCTTGCTGCTCCCTCATCTCGCAGTATGGCGTCAGCCTCACTATGACTGTAAGTAACGTTTTAACATGCTTACAATCATGTTTTTTTTAATAAATAAGCGCTTGAGCATGTTTTCGTTATGATTTTCTGAATCGTAACGACGAAAGGAATCAACAGGTAGGTGAATTACGTCGATACGTGAAAAATAGTTTTTCTAGATAATTACTAAATCAGGCACTTTAGCATAGTTAAGTTGTATTTGCCTTTTTTCGATGTGGCGCTGATTGTCAACAACTTGTGGGTTTGAGTGGCGCTAATGAGTGACGACCATTGTAGAAGGCAGAGAATCCGTTAATTGCTAAGAATTTCCTTACATATCACCTAAGACAAAGTGGGAGGGAAATTGAGTGAGTTTGAATTGGTTCCTTTTGGTTAGTACTAAGGGTAGGGGGAGGGAAGGGGGACGAAGCAATGGGTACGTGAATAAGTTGATTAAAGAAACCTTAAGAATTCTCACTTCATTTCAGTGCTTTCAAAAGAGAGATCTAAGAATTTTGCCGTTGGCGGGGAAATGAGTACGTGACGATGGCCAAAGAAATTGTCGACATAGTGTAATTAATTATAAGTTGGAAAGTCTCATTTCTTTTGAAATTTGCCTTTGGGAACGGACAAACAAATTGTAAACACGTAATCGTATCAAGAACTTTACAAAAATGATTGAACGTTAACATGAACAAGAACACAAACTATTCTTGGAAATAATAACGACGGGTTAAAAAGGGTTAAAGGGTTTTACGAGCGTTAACCACTCCTGGTCATCTGCCCGAAGCCCTAAGGCCCTAAGGCTACATGCAACACTGTACGTATTTTGATGAGTTCAGGGGAGGGAGGAGAGGAAGGAGAGCATACTTTTCTTCTTAGAGGGTTTCTTATGACAATCCTCCCCCACCCCCCCCCAGCAAATGAGAAGGCAGCATGATTTAGTTTAGTTTGCATGAATAGGTTGATGGAAGAAGCCGCAGCCGCTGTCAGATATTACTTTTCAAAAACTGGAAAGTTTTACGAGACGAACGACTAGCCGGGTCACTCGCTGACGCTCGCTCATTCGGTGGCGTCTCGCTTCGCTCGAGGACATTTCTTTACGCAATTTAGTATTTAGCAATTAAATTTTGTCGTGTGTTTGCGTAATGTAATGTGATTTAACTGCTAAACGGGTATTCTGTGGTATTCTGGCATTTTAAACATTCATAAAATCAACCCCATCAGCCTTACCACCCGTTCACTGCACGTGTTTCATTCTTGACTGTTGCCCCCACTCCATTGTTGCTGCACGTTCTGAAAACGTCGAGGCTTCCACGAAAAATAAATCTCTCAACAATCGCTAACGTCGTGTATTGTTGTGTGATTGTTGCAAACGGTCATTTTTCCTTAATTTAAGGCATTAAGGATCTAAATTTGAATTTAAGAACACGCCTAACAGAACGTTGGAGCAATTTCCTCTCTTACAAACCCCTTCTCCAATTTTTGACGCCACTATTTCAAGAGGAGTAGAAGGGCACACATATAAATAAATAAATAAATAAATAAATAAATAAATAAATACACTGAACAATTTTAATGATGTTAAACTAGCCACATCGCTCGCTTCGTTGGCGTCGTCTCGCTTCTCTCGAGGGGATTCCTCATTGCGGCACCTCTTTAAATAAGATTTAGATGTCAACTTAGTTTGTCATTATTCATCTGTGTCACCCCACACTTGTAACGTTTGTATTTTGCATGTGTCTGTTGGATCAACAACAATTTTTGAGCAAAGCTGCGTGTGTTTGCTATTGTTGCTGTTAACAACCAATTATTAACTGACTTGTTCCTTGTTGGTTTGTTGCCGCCAAACCCATGTTAATGGACGTTCCCGAAAAGTTAGAGGCTTCCACGCAAACAATTTCGTCAACAATCGTTGACGTCACGTATTGTTGTGTGATTGTTGCTGATTGTTGCAAACGGTCATTTTTCGTTAATGTGGAGCATTTAGGACCTAAATTTGAATTTAAGAATACGCCTAAGAGAAATTCGGAGAATTTTTCTTTCTTCCAAACCCTTTCTCCAATTTTTGAGGCCACTATTTCAAGAGGAGTAGAAGGGCACACATATAAATAAATAAATAAACACACTGAATGATTTTAATGATGTTAGACTAGCCACATCGCTCGCTTCGCTCGCTCCGTTGGCGTCGTCTCGCTTCGCTCGAGGAGGTTCCTTAATGCCAGACCTCTTTAAAAAAATGTTTAGGAGTCTACGTACTTTGCCACTATTCATCTGTAAGTGTCATCCCTTGTAACGCCTGTATTCTGCATGATATTGTTGGATCGACTCGTGTGGATATTTCTTGTTGGAACTTCTATGCCTCTGACATTCAAAAAGATCAGAATGTAGTAGGCACTTTTCCTAATGCTTCAACTCATAAGCAAACTATTTGGACTATATTATTGTGATCCCAGTCATCCCAGAATAATTGTAATATTAGCTGTTGGCTATTTTGTGTTGAGGCCGATGAGCTTTTATTTAAGAATCGTCCATTTCCACTACTGAGTAAATATTTAGCCGATTACTTACTACTTGTATTTAGGAAAAAGTACTGTTTCTGATGACAAACGCTGATTTTCGTTCGCTTTGCTCACTCAATTAGCGCAAACATTTCCTCAGATAGGTGACTGAATCAATATAATTTGGACCAACTCTTACTTCACATTTTCACTGTAAGTTTGGCCTAGTCGTTTCAGAGTTTGTCTCTCCGCTTTTGTCCCAACCTCTAATGCGTTTAATTTGGGGCTACCTCGTAATAAAGCGTATCTTCCAAAACCTAGCCACGAACAGGAACCTGTGCGCTTTCTACAGCGACTTGATGCAAAACTCCAAGTTTAAAACAGATAATAAAATGTTGAGCAAAGCTGCGTGTGTTTGCTAATTGTTACTGATTTGACTTACTCCTTGTTGGTATGTTGCCGCCAGACCATTGTTACTGGACGTTCCCGAAAAGTTCGAGGCTTGCACGAAAAATAATTTGGTCAACAATCATTGACGTCATGTATTGTTGTATGATTGTTGCTGATTGTTGAAAACGGTCATTTTTCGTTAATTTGGGGCATTTAGGACCTAAATTTAAATTTAAGAATACGCCTAAGAGAAATTCAGATAAATTTCCTTTCTTCCAAACCCTTTCTCCAATTTTTGAGGTCACTATTTAACACACTGAGCCATTTTAACTATGTTAGATTGGCACTACGAGGAATTTAACATCTGTTTCTCGCGCAATTTTTTTTTCTACGTACGATTGGGAATAATTTATTCTTAGAAAACCCGATGTTTAAAATTCATTTTCAAAATTACGTAATAGCTTGCTATTTTCGTTTTAAGAACGTTAAAAAAAAACAAGTATCGCTGGAATATTATTATGGTGTGCCCATCATTTAATGAAGTTACTTTCGATGAAGTGAGACTTGCTTCATCATCGAGGTGATTAAATGTAATAAATAGGCACAGATTGCTGACTACAATTATAAAAGTAAATTGGAAATAGACCGTCAGGGAAAATCATAGGAATCGCGTAGTACAGTAAGGGCGCTTTGCATTCTGGCTGCTAGAATTAAATCGGGATGGCAAAGCTGTCATTGCCATGGTAACAACGCTAACTTGGATTTGCTAATTCAGACATTGTTTGAGTAAATACTTCCAGTCTTAGAATCCGTGACAATAAGATGAAGAATTCCTCCTGACGAAACAATTTCCAGGCCAATTCTAAACTCAATTATTGAATGTTTTCGTTTCGAGCCGACAGTACTCGAACCGCCGCCATGTTGGAATTTCAGAGGATTTCTAGCTTCTAGGCCCGAAAATGCAAAGGCGGGTCGTTGCGTAAACGCGCCATTTGCCACCTTTATGCATGCACTTACGTTTCATTTCAGTGACATGACTTGGATTGAACTGGCATACCAGCCCATTATCACATCGAAGCTGTAGTGCTTTTACCATTATGTAACAGAAAATTGACAGCTTTGTGACAGTTGGCTACAACCCACACCGAATCGCTGTTAGTGTCAGGGTTCGTTCACACAACGACCCGCCTCTGCATTCTCGTAGCTAGAAGCTATAAATCGTCTGAAATTCCAACATGGCGGAAGGTCAGCTCTGCCGATTCGCAACGGAAACAGTCAATAATGAGAGTTCAGAAGCGACCGGGAAAGTTGTTTTGTCAGGAGGAATTCTTTATCTTATTTCACGGACTACAAGACTGCAAGCATTGACTCAACCACAATTTCGAATTTAGCTAACCCAGGTATCGTTGTTACCCTGGCAACGGCACCTTTGCCATCGCGATTAAATTCTAGCTGCGAGAACGCAAAGGCGAGTCGTTGCGTACACTAGCCCTCATGGCCGGCGCTAAAACATAAAATAATACACCCAACCGTCACTTCTTAGCAAACAAGAAACTGCCATAAACGTTTGGAGGGGGGGGGGCGTCTTATTGGCCTTTGACAGATCTCTGGCTGGTGAGAGCGACAATTACCCATCAAATCCTAATCTTAGCCAGCTTGTGATTCACTAATGAAGTAACAAATCAGTGACACCTAGCCTATTTTTTTTATCAAGAAAATCGCCTAGTTTTAATACGGTATATCAGAAATGAAAATAGAAAAGGGACGATGCAGGAGGCATCCACTCACCAAAATACCCAAGCGGCAGATATTTAGTGGAAGAGGTACCACCATTATGACAGTTGTTTTTTGCCGCTGTGAGGGAGGAAACCGGGGAACCCGGAGAAAACCCTCGTACAACGGGCGGGAAACAACCGGAGAAAACCCGTACATATACACTTCCCATCACCAGGATCGAACCCGGGTCTGTAAGAAGCCAGAGATGTACAGTTGGGACCAGGACGCCTATGGAATCTGACGCCCCAGTGGCTCGCAGCTACCCGTGTACCCATGTTTTATTTCATTTAAGCCGTAAAAACATACTTTTTGGTAACGTTAAAATTATTGCGCGTAGCCTGTTGTCGAACTTGATTAAACTTTTATGTTCCAGTATGTATATTACACCTTCTTACTATAGTAAAATAGTCAGGACGATGCCGCCAGAAATGAGCTCCAAACTGAAGCTTGAAAACTCCGAACATGAACCTGCTATTTTCTCTATGATGGCGTCCACCATTTTTATTTTAGAACAGGATTGAGATGGCTGTACAAACATTGACAAATGCTGAGATGTTACCTGCTACCCTTTCCCCGACAAACTACATGGCCAATGGCTTACTTCACTGCAAGACGAGTGATTCCGCCTAGGATGACTCATATTTTTAGGAGAAGATTTATCTACTCAAAACAAGAATTGTTACTAACCAAGATTTCGTCGTTGAAAGTTTTCGTCGTGATGTCAAACGTCAAACTAAGCCCAGCGAGCAACAGTCTAAGTATTAAATGAAGAATGTTCAGTTGACGAATAATTACCACACAATTAAAAATCCAACGTGAATGGTTCTTATCGTCCCTGATTCACTCATCTGTATTCTGTACTGCATAATTCTGAAGATGGCAGTACTTCTTTAAATAAGAGTTCTTTAAATTTCGTTTTGGAGAATTCCATCATTTGAAATCTTGACTAACTGAACAAAAAACGGCTTCACCGTTTAGGAAAAAAAGCTTTAGATTTAGAGATTGTGTCCCCTTGGAACTCAC
Source organism: Lithobius niger (assembly GCA_023313725.1). Taxonomy (NCBI): domain Eukaryota; kingdom Metazoa; phylum Arthropoda; class Chilopoda; order Lithobiomorpha; family Lithobiidae; genus Lithobius; species Lithobius niger. The sequence continues at coordinate 19,120 of JAHWFP010017476.1, read as the reverse complement.
AGTTGTTCATGTTCTTTCCCACGCTAGTATGTCTCGCCCAGTAAGGCAACATTCACCACCACTCCGTTGTAGAGCACACTAGTAGTGCAGCTCAACGACACAGTGTTAGTGTCTAACATCGACACGTTCGGGGCTCTGGCTAAAAATAATAGTACGGCACTGAAAGCTAGAATTTGGTTGAATTTGAGAGCAACGACCCGTTTGACAAAATTTAAATCAAATGGGGACTTTGCATTGGCACAGTGCGATAACTGATCTTCAATAACACTGAAATTGTGTAGCCAGCTAATGGCTAGATAATGGCTAGCTATAGCTATTACTCTCGCGTACCCAAGTATTACGGAAGAGTTCATACACATGATCCGCCATACGACTGCAGTACAACACGAACACCATATTTTTTCGGCTTTGCGACCTGGTGATTTCACGGTAATGGCGTGAACGGGCGCTTAAGTCAGAAAATGATGATTAATCGTCGTGTGTTGTCGGTGGTGTCCGTTACAGCTCCGGTGTGCATGTCCTCGGCTCTAAGATCTGTGACGATAATATATGATCATGGGTATCGACCATGCATTGAATAAGACCGTGCTTCTTGAATAGTTACATAAACAAACGCCCGTATTTATCGTGCACTACAGATCAACCCTCTCCAGTGTCAGTCGCCACTCACCAATTGGCGATAGAACACCAGCAGTGTTGGCGACTTGAATATTAGCACTATAGTTGCCTGATAATAAAGAATAACACTCAGGTAGCAATACACCGGAAACTTAAGTTACAGACGAACGGTTGCGGTACTGTCCTCAGATTTACGAGGACTGCACAATAACTGTTTCTGCAATAATACTGTGTGGGGTACCTTGAAAGGTATATATACACAACGCAATAAATGTATAAACTTGAAAAACTACGCATCATGTGCTATGTACTGGCTATGTGGCGAGTGCTGTCTATGGGCTACTGGCCAAGTAGCAACTGCGATTGGATTTACATTGGAGTGGGTTGCTACAGCCTCATTTCTCTTCTTGAATGTTTAGCGAGTGGCAACAAAAATATCACAGTGGCAAAAAAAATGCCTACGCTTATAAACATTGCAACAGAAAAAACGACACGCCGATACAAAAAAAAAAAGAAAAACCTTTGCCGAGTTACGACTTAAATAAAGTTAACCAAAAATAGATCAATGGCGAACTTATTATACTTTGTTCCACATTATGTTTTCAGAAAACTGACTGTATGATGCCACGTTTTCTTCCACTAACGAGTGCAAAAAATCCGTAAACATCCCATTCGTAAACTCTGGCAGTAACTGTGGAGAGTCTACAAGTGTGATTTCCACATGTTTTTGCACTCTTAGTGCAAGGAAACGAGTCGTCATCCAGTCAGTTTTCTGAAAATATAATGTTGAACAAACTATATATAGTTTTGGTTCTAACCTTCAAAGAA
>JAHWFP010017476.1:0-12674 GCA_023313725.1 Lithobius niger | reverse complement strand
GGAATGAATGTAACCCGTTTCAATAGGCACTTTTTAGAGTAACAAATTCTCCCCCCCCCCCCCACCCCAACCCTATAAATGTTTGCTTCTACTCAGTCCTTTCGGAGGATGCATGTTTCACATAGAGGGACTCCGTTCGCTTTGCTTGCTTCGCTCAAACAATAATCATAAAGAAATTCCGGAACTGGTCTTACCATCACCTACAGTGATGACTCCACATTTACTACAGACGTATTTGGTGGACAGCACGATTAAGAAAGCAACGAAGTAAACATCGAGTCATGTCAGCACGTGGAATAAAGTCCCTAACCCAAAGATGTGCAACGTAATAAACAACTAAAACTATTTCAGCACCACGTCATAGACGCAGTAAAGACATTTCTGCCAGTAATCGGCTGCAGTAAAGACATTTCTGCCAGAAAGATGCCTACATCAGCATTAATACCGAACCGTACAGCCTTCAATCATTCGATCAACACCCCTAAAAACTTGGAACCATCCAAGATTCGCCTTTTCTATTGGGGGTTGAACGTTAGTTGGTCAGACCACGTGACACACGAGAGAGCGTTTCTGTTGTATTTTAGTGCCGTCGCATCAAGAGCTTGGACATTTTAATTGTGCCAAGCGTTGGTCGCAATTGACGGGTTTTTTACGACCGTAGTGTGATGACATGGAACGTCCTCTTTCCATTTCCATAACCTGCTGCAGCTCCAGTTTTCGGAGAGCTACGGAATAGCGACAACGGCAGTTTATGCATCCATAAAACTAGGTCATAACCTTTTTGGGGCATTGTTGAGGACTTCCACACACCTTTGCCCTTCAGGTTGGCGTATGGTAGAGAAGAAAAGAAGAAATGCAATAACCTCGGTTTTTCATTGCAGGTCGCAACGTTAGGATTGGGAAAACACCGTACACTCAAGGGCGCGTGTGGCTTCGAGCCTAAATTTTCCAACGGCTGATGGTCTGACCTCGTACGGTTTGCTTAAATCGGACATAATAGGTGGCAAAATAACAAACTAGTTTCTAATTTCGTTTGAGAATTGTTCTACGTAAAATGAAAGAACTGCCCAACCTCTTATTTTTATGATAATTCTGTGTATAAAGACGACTAGAGTTTAGAACAGGTCCCGACTGGTCATATGCCATTGGTACATGGACCCGCTTGTAAAGTCGTAAAGGTTCCCAATTAGTTTATACAGTGTCGTGAAATTGTTGTTTTTGGTGAATTGTTTTTATGTTGAAATTGTAGCAGACTAAAATCGGTACATGTCAAGCAAGGTAGAATGGGAAAAACACATACATCCTAATTTACCCTTGCTATTGTGGTTGGCCTTAAAATTTGGTCCCTCTTCTGATCATTCATATCTGACTGACTTCAAGTGAAAGGGCTTGCACAATTTTAATTTGAAAATGTGAATTAACCCCCCATCCCTCAGCTTATGTGGATTATGTTTGGAAGCCCCTTTAAAACGTCATGCCACGTGGGCCTCAGAGCTGCCAGTCTGGGCCCACGGAGCTTTCAACTCGTAGTGTTCCAGTTTGGCCGAAGTTATGTAACCACATCATTTTCACTCAATTGAATGAGCCTGCCGAAGCGTGAGAACGGAACGTGGTTTGACGAGCTTGGTTCTAATTGACCGAGCGTCTTGATGCGATAATATACAGAAGTTTGGTATCACTTGCATTGGGTCATCTCGGTTCGTCTCTTTCCGCCAACTGTCGGCAGTTGGTTTCGGCTGGGTTTGTTCCGGCCTATCCTGCGTACGTCCCTTGTGTGGGACTTGCAGGTCAGGGCATTTCTTGTTTTTCTTTCAGCAGAATTTTTAACGTAGAAGGAGAAGGGTTTCTGGCGGCTAGAACTAGCTGTGGTGAAGGTGTGGTGAATAGGTTTTGTGTGCTAAGGTTCCCTTCTCGAGCTTACACAAGTTAGGACGACGAGGCATTCTTAAACCCTTCCACACTGGAGCAAAGCTCATGCTGGGCCTCGACTTCGCCCCAGTCGCGACTCCGCCCCGACCCTTCCACACTGACTCCGACTGGACATTGGGTTTACAGATCTTGGTCGGAGTCAGGACTTAGAGGGTCTACTCTGGGGGCTATGTGGAAGGACACGGGGCTCAAGCCCAGTGTTTAACACGACGTTTTGACATTGTCAGTGCTGCTAGACTATAACGAGAGAAAGAGGAAGGAGAGAATGGGAGAATGAAGGGAGGCTAGCCACAATGACATTGTCATGAGTACTAAGATAAGAGAAAAATGAATTAAAGGCTGACCTGACCCTAACGTCCAACACTCATGTAAATGGGTTGGTGTCAGGTTTTCTTATCGAGAAATCATATTTCTTCCTGTGGGCGTAAGTGGGTGCAAACACTAAACGCGGTATTTGGGGTCCAGTGTGGATGGTAGTTTTGGCTCACCTAGCAAGCCCATTTAGAAGGCCAGCTTTAGCTTGCTTTTCTTTAAGTGGCAAGTCATTTGCATTGTGTAATGATACAGATTTTCGGTTAGGGTATGTAAAACGCACACTAACGTATTTTCTCTAAGAGAGCGTTGCAAATACAGCCTATTAACCTCTGCCTGTTCCGCAGTGATATATGTGAACTGTAAACGTCGTATGTTAAATCCTCTTATGCACGATTCCACGACCTGCTCTTATCTTCCTCTATCTTCTTTGAGGTAATCATCCTTCTCTCACTTCTTTCCCCTGTGAAGACTCCCCCAAACTAATGCTAATTTGTAACGGGAAACCCACGAAGTTCACATTTTATTTTCCGAATTTACTGCGAAAGATGAGAAGGTTGATATTTTTGATTTATTATAACGCTCTTTCGGGACTTAAGTACCGGTCTTAATAGCAGGGGCGGTTTTGCACCGTAAATTGCTTCATGTTGTTCTGAATTGAATTCTTACATTTGCTGCGGTAGAAAGTATTTTGTGGAGCTTACCCCTTACTGGCGAAGAACCCACAAATTCACACATAACGCAGTTTTAAGTTTCGGTCACTAAAGGTCGTTTGGGTCATGTTCACACACACACACAAAAAAAAAGTTAAAAACAACGAGATTAAAATTCGGTGCCTGAAACTGGGTCAGCCAGACTGTGAGGTGTACAAACCTATGGGTTCTCGCCAGTCAGGGGTAAGCTGCCATGTGAATTTCACATTTGCTTTATACTCCGAATTTAATTAGGTATACCAGTTTATTTAACTAGCTTATGAAGAATTCCGTTATAAACGAGAAGTGTTTGATAAGTGTTAGGCTCTGTGCCAGAGTATAATGGATTACAGCGACCAACTTGGCCAAGTTTCCAAAAAGGGTCGGCCTTTGAAGGTAGTAATATCATACAACAAGGGAAAGGCCGCCAAGGACAACCCTATTATCCAAGTTAAGCGCACGTTTTAACCACACGCAAGCATTAGCGCTTGTGCAATGTGTGCTTGCTTTTGTGCTTAATTTTGTAATCTGTGTTGGATGAATAAACTTACTTATACTTACTTACGTTTATCCATTTTGGCTGCTATAAGCTAACCGTCTTATTGGAAAAATATGTATATATATTTTCTGAAGGGATAAATGTCGTCAAGAAAAGCACAACAGCTGGAGCCTGGATAAAACTTGCGCGGGCAGGACACAATACCACAAAGGCACCCAGGAATTAAATTTGGGATTGGGCGAGGGGTAACAAAGGAAATTTAAATTCAAAATACGGCCAAAAATTCCCCTAAGGCGTTTAAAGGGGGGGGGGGGGGCGGAGGTATGTCTTTCATACCTCTTAGACGTTTGATATTGTACCATTGCGTTTTAACGCTAGTCCATTTTTCTTTACTTGTCGGTAATGAGCCAGTATTTATCTTGAATAGTATTTATATTTTGTAAAATTTAAATCATTTCATTTTTTTTACTGCTGTTTAATTTTTGCTTACATTTCTAATTTTTTTAACGAGTGCCAGAAAAAAAAATACAATTTAAAATAAAATTTATTTGCAGTAAATAGTTTTATGGCGAATAATTTATCGTTACAATAAGCTACATACTCATTATTATTAAAAGGGCTTCACAAAAACTGAAGGGCCTGGGACTAACTAAAATAGTGCTTCTAGTCCGTGCTCGTTGCCAGTGGTGGATTGCATTTATTTGTTGGGAGTATAAAAAAATTCACAATTCTCTCAAGTCGAGTACATTGCTCGTATTAAACCGAACGGAAAGCGAAATGGGTTCGAGAAGGATTATATATAAATATACGGATGCAAACCTATTTACGTTGCCTTTTGGACTTAAATGTCATACTGCTATTTGGTTTCAGAGGTCGTGGGTTCAATTTTCCCTCTCAGGCAGTCTGACATTTTAGTTCAAAAGGCAAGTGAATAGGTTTGCATCCGTATTTATTTTATATTACTCATAATCATCAAAACTCGAATTGTAAAAAAAAAATTTCAGGCCCTGCAGACACCTTGACTGGCCGGGCCCGGGTACCATGGGTCCAGCTGACTTCGCTCTCCACCGATTATTATTATTATACAGAAAATAAGACTTAAAAACAACGACGGAGCACAGTGGTTCTCAAATGTCAATTCTGATGATTTGAAAATACCTCGGATTTCAATTTTAAAAATGGAAACCTAAATTTTTTTTATTTATTTATAGAAAATCTTAAACTGCTATCGGAGCAGAACAAGGATGCACCGAGATGAAGTAAACAGTCATACCGAATCTCCGATGCTGAATCAATTTTCTTCAATGATTACAATGTTGGCCTTTTCATGTAATTCGGTGCCGAATCACATGATTGGATTCTAGGATTTGGATGATTACAATTTGTTTTCTTGTTGAAGAAGGCATAGTTCTAAATAACGTATTTTTTGTAGGCAAAGCATACGCGCTCGCTTCTCAACGACGATTGTGGGTTTCAAAACGTTGGTAGCTAAAAACCAGGGACGATTTTATGAAGGTAGAACTTTTCATCCTTGGACAATTATTTGTCCCGGACTTTTTGTTCCACGGATTATTCGCCCCAGAACTGTTTGTCCACCGAAATGCATGCTACCAAAATGAATTATACATCGAGCGCAACTCCGGCACCTTGCAGTCATAAACATCCTACCCCCCCCTCCCCCAATCAGAAATGCCGGAAACACACTGCCGGAATACACGAAGCAGTAGACCCTCGAGACCGAGAGGACAGGGGCAACTGTTAGTAAAACGGCACAGTACATTTTAATGGAAATTTGTTTGGAGGCTTTTTTTTTTGCTTTCTCTTATCGCCCTTCTTAGTCTTTTTTTGCCCTTTTTTGGATCCTCCCCCCACCCCCCCTTTTTTTTAGGACTTTAGGCCTTTCTCAGCCACCACCACACCAGCAAATGTCGGAACAAACAGGCCATTTTTATCAAAAAGGGCATTTTCCGAAAAGGGCAGGGCAATGTCCCGCCCCTTCCTGTGCATGCCACTGACACGAAGTAAGAACTTCGGGTGTGCGCAATCAGGACGGGGGGTGAGGGGACGGCGCGCTTTGCACGGGTAATATAAACACCCTAAAACCTTCCCATTCAGAATTGCCGGAAACTCATTGCTATAATACACGAAGAGTGAAACTATGTGGTGTGTGTGTTGCAATCAGAATTGTAGGTTGTTGACTCGAGCAAAATAAAAAAATAGCGATAAAAATCTTCTTCCGACAGTCCGGGGACGAATACTGTCCGAGAACGAACTGCATGGGGACGAAAAGTCCGAACACCGATTTTATAGGGGGACGTAGGGGTGTCGCAACCCTCTAAACCGTCTGGTCCAGCAAACAGTCGGCAAAATTATACAATAAGTCGTTCTGCTAGTCGGAAGATTAATTCATCACCCTGCCTTGTCAAAATATACAGTTAAAAATTATTTTTTCCAATCGAAAATTTTCAGTGGACTCGTGCTGGCTTTAATGTTTACTAAAGAATTAAATAACACCCACCAAGATGCGCCATTATACATACAAACCTGAGGCTTCGTGTCTTTCTTGCTTTTTCTAGTGCTAATGCAGGTTGGCCAAGCGAGAACGCGCATCGACGCTCTATTATCAGAACGATATGTACGTGTGTGGACAAAGTACAGAGGTAGAGGTCTGCCAACCTTTCAGCAAATGGGAGAGTCCAAAGAAGAACGATAATTTTGGTAGGACAAGAAGCACCAATAGGCCAATTTTCACGTTACACACTTACTTCCGGTTCAGGCCAAGGATTAAACGAAGGAGACAGCCATCTTGCGGGCTGGAGTCAGCCATGTTGCGGGAAGGAGATAGCCATCTATCTACAGTAAGGAGACGGCCATGCTGGAGGAGGTAACGTCATTATGCTTCTCCGTCATAACGTCGAAATGCTTTTTATCGTCGTTTTTAAAAATGAATTTGTTGTTTTTATTGTGACAACAACGGTTAACAAATGTAAACAGAAAGCTTTTATTTTTTAAAACTCCAGGTAAAACGGAGACGGAAACTCGTTTCCGGAAGTGGAAACTTCATGTTGCCGAAACGGAAATTCACCCCCTCTCAAAAAAAACTGATCTCCGTTTATTATTGTTGGCTTTTTCACTAAAGTATATGACCTTCTCGCATTTTTTTTACGAGGTTGTTGTTTTTTTGTGTGACAACAACGGCTAATAAGTGTAAACAGATCGATTTTATTTTTTTAAAACTCCGTTGTGTGCAAATCCACTAGTCGCGTGCTTCCTTACAGCACTCTGATTGGCTGTTCGGGCTACTTTGGTGGAAGTGGTGGATATGACGTTACACCACAGTGTGAATTATTGTTTTTCGAACTACCAGAACTCGGGAATGAACCATCTTCTCCAATCGCTCCATCTTTCGGAGAGTCCGCTTCTGAGTTCAATTCTGGACCACGCCTAACAGGATCAGTCTTCTCCTCGCTCGCGTGGTTAGGCTTAACTACAAACCTGAGATTACCTGCGGAGAATAACTAAGTGCCTTCCTAAGATTGTTCTTGAATTGGAATCTGCCGTTCGTTCGTAGGCCGGTCGACCTCTGGCAGCAAACAAATTCGACGCTTAATCAGCCTAGTCCATGAGCCGGGAGGCAGCAGGCATGATCAAAGTGACGCAAAATCCAATAAGTCGGTAAAATCAACGAGTCGTAAAGTGTAATAAGTCGGCAGATCTTGTTTATAACCCACCAGCTTTTAGCTTTCAGCTTTCCGAACATTCTTGGTTACATCTTTCACTTTGCACATCTAAGTTTAAAGCAACATACCACCTGCCTTATAACCTTTCGCCTGCCTTTATAACAGCTACGCGTCGATCGCATCCGCGCATTTATCATAGTCAAGGTCAACTGAGACAGAAGCTTCGTTGCTCGCAGCGAAAAACGCAGCTGCTATCTGACTTAGCATTGCGCCTAATAGACAAGCCAGCGTGAACGCATTAATTGTCTCGTCACAAACCAGAATGATTCTCGTATTTTAAAATCACAATTTATAATTTTCTAGACTAGTGTCTTTATAATTTTGCTTCGGCGATCTATTGGAATAATTAATTTTAATTTTTACCGCATCAGTCTTTTAGATTTTTGATCTCATGGTAATTATTAGAAATTTAGTACATGTACCCACAGAGATGAAACGTCATGATTATTGTAAGCGCGCAATTCATCGTATACTGCGGGATGCAGTAAATAAAGTTAACAATTATTCATCAGAAAATCTCCTAGATGTCACATTTTAAAACAGATTTTTAGCAAGGGAAAGACTAACGGTAAGGAAATAGACCTTTGGGGCCATATTGATGTGGAAGATCGAGAAAAATGGCGCTGGGAGGTATATCCCTTTAAAACTCACCACCAGATCACTGTAACGTTGTAAACGTTTTTTTTTTTAATACTGTTCGCCCTTGTTGAGAAATGAGATACAGCTTTAAACTACATACATTTCTAGGCTGCTGTACAGGCACACGCATGCGCGTCGCAACGTAGAAACCTTACACAGCGTCCACATTTAATTGTCTGTCTTTTTCTCCTCAACCATCAGGTTTAGTGTACTTAGAACAAGGGCAACTGAGATTGTAGCTGCATTCCTGCAGCGAGGAACGCAGCTTCAATATCAGTTGGCCTTGGCGTAGCGAGCTTCCACAGACGATTTCAATGCCAGATAAATCATCACATAGGAATAAGTTATTAACAGTTATAGGGGTATATTTTTCGTTATCAAAGTAACGATACGGAAAACTTGGCAGGTACTGGTGTATATTTACATAATTGGATTGGATCTGCTACATCGCTTCAACACGTATCTTGGCAATATAGACAACAATAAAGCATGATTAATCAGTCTACTTCAGTAATAAACTAAAGAACAAGAGTTAAAAAATACATGAATTACATTGCAGGAATGGCGCCGCAAATTTCATCAGTACAAATTAATACAAAAATTGCAGAAATTATGCACATTTGTATCTAGGCAAGATGTTTCCTAATCCCCATCAAAGCAGAACTACGAAAGCGCAATAGGGGCTGAACTCTATATGTTTAGCTGGTATTTTGGATCCACCAATAGGTGACTATAACGCCTCAACACACGCCTATAAGGCTATAAAGATTCCGTGGGAAATTCTGCGTGCACGTGGCGTGCGAGTTGCTCCACCTTAAACTTGAGGACATAATTTCTTTGATTTCAGCGAAAAAATCACTTATGAAGTAGCCACATTATAAACTTGTATTCACTGTAACGGCCAAAACGTGGAACTCGACTCGAATTCGTTATTTCCTTAGGGTCGGGTCGGTAGGGTCGATGATGGATGTAGCAGTTGTTTGATTTATTATTTTGTAGAGTGTGAAACTCAAAGGTGGGAGGGATGAGAAACAGCCTGTCGTGTAATGGGGGAAGAGGAAACCACTGCAACGCCCTGGTAAGTGATATTTCGGTATCATTTGGGAGGGGAAAGAAGGGGTTTATGTGTTATCATAAACGAGGTGAAAAAAGGGGCTTTGTGTTTATCGTGTATACGAGGGGAAAAAGGATTTTGTATTTATCATGTACGACGAGGGGGGGGGGAGGGTTTTGTGTTTATCGTGTAGGAGAGTAAAAAGGGGTTTTGCGTTTATTGTGTACGAGGGAAAAAAGGGGTTTCGTGTTTATCGTGTACAACAGCGAAAAAAGGGTTTTGTGTTTATTCTGTACGAAGGTAAAAAGGGGTTTCATGTTTATGGTGTACGAGGGTAAGAAAGGAGTTTTGTGTTTATCGTGTACTAGGGAAAAAGGGAGTTTTGCGTTTATTGTGTACGAGGGAAAAAGGGGCTTCGTGTTTATTGTACAACGGGAAAAAAAGGGTTTGTATTTATCGTGTACAAGGGAAAAAAGGGGGTTTTGTGTTTGTGTAAGAGGGAAAAAAGGTGTTTTGTATTAACGTGTATGAGGGTAAAAAGAGGTTTCTGTTTATCTTGGACGACGGAAAAAAGGAGAACGAATAGGACCTACTGCGTGGGCCGAAAGAATCCACGCGAATGTCATAGAGTAAAACACGATCTTAATTTTCGGCAATGATAGCAAACATTGTGGCATAAAAGGCTAAAAATATTTGTAAAGATTTTATACCTCAATGTTTGCTCTCATCCTCATTGTGTTTGTACTTGTTGAACATGTAACCAAGACACAAAGCTGTTGGCAATAGTGTAATATAAAAATCGTCTTTTAGTCTATGACCTTCGAGTGGTTTTGCCGACCCCGTCAGTGGTCCTTATTCGTTCGTTCTAGCTCACACTCGGAAAAATAATTTGTTGTTCTACGGGAAAAAAAGGGGTTTTGTGTTTGTCGTGGTGCTATTTGGTGTCACGATCGTGAATGGTACCGTCAAGTCGTCACACATTTAAATGGCAGATTTAAACAGTGCCAAATGGCTTTCAATAAGCTGTACGAGTGCCATTAAAAGGCTGAGGGCATGCAGCCAAAAGTCTGGGTGCCAGGTCACTATGACGTCATCACTGCACTGTTGATCCCATAGTGCCAGATTAGTATTTATACGGAGCCTATTGAAAAAAATTAGCTTTTTTATTCATTTATGTATTTGTACACTGTTAACGCTTGACTCGAGTTTGCATCACAACCAGTTTTCAACAATGTGCTGCCAATAACGAGCATTGTTGCACTTTTTCCTGAACCTGGGTCGGACGCTAATGTCACATGACTTCTTGTCTTTCTAACCAGCCCGCTACCCATGTGACGTGGTAAGCGTCTACAGTTTGCTTTCCGGGGAGATTAAAAACGAAAGGGCTTTAAAAGAAAACCCATAATCCTGCATAATGCGATTCCCCCATTTGAGCTGGTTGCTCTTTTCGACGCGAATTTGATAGCTTCAATTTGTGGTGGCGCTGCTTGCCTGATTCATAATGGCCTCTTGTGGTGGGCCAGCTTAATAAATGTTTTCATCTAGCCGAGCCTTCCGACCTTGTCATGCAGAACTAGAAAAGAAGCTTTATACGACACCGTTTTACGAGCCTTGGAACTTGGGTACAGCCGTATTTCCGGATTATTAACTTTCAAACTCATTTTGGAGCCACTTGCCGGGATCGGGGCTACATCTGCAAAGTGTCTACGATCGTAGCGCCACCAGCACGTGACGATTTAAAAACTACTCAAAACACGAAAAAGCGCCACCATCGTAATCCGTTGATGTTATTGCTTGCGTTAGCCATAATATAAACAAGGAAATTATAATGCGACGTTTGTTATTCGAAAGGTGCTTGCGCGCGTTTGTCTTCGAGAAACTGAATTACTGTTTTATTGAAACAAACGCATGCCTAACGCCAAATCAACTACGTAGTGTTTTTTGTTAAACTTTTCGTGGTGTAAACTGGGGTAAATTGGACTTTTTAGCCATTTAAATCATTTTGTAGGGTTTTTACCTATAAACACGTTGCTATTTATGATTAAGTAATAGATATCCGTGAAGTAGACCCGGTTATTCCGAAATAATTGATCGTCTGCGAGAAATGGAACAGTCCAATGATCGAGGGGTGGCGAAATCTCACGAGCGTGTGCGCGCGAGTTCGATTTTGCTACCCCTAGATCTTTGGACTGTTCCGTTTCGAGTAGACGATCAATTATTTCGGGATAACCGGGTCTACTTCACGGATATGTGTTTTAATGCTAAGGTGTGACGTCGAGCCAACATATCTAGTTATTTGAGATTAAAAAAAAAATTTATTTGAAAATTTTATTTGTGAATCATGATGTAAATTCCTGAACTCAAACTTCCGGTTTAAACTTCCTGTCTGCGAAAGTCTCACGTACGCGAGGACGTCCCTATATCCAGTCCCAGTCACCGACGTTTGTGTTTAAGTTAAAACCGTATTTTTTCTACTTTATTAGTTTAAATAAGATATAGCGTATAAAATACGCTATTCGCTTGAGTCTCGTAGGTTTTTAGGTGTGTTTTAGAAGGTGTCAGTAGGCTAGTTTTCGTACCGTCGGAACGAAAGGTTGCTGGGTCGGCTTGGACCATTCCGTCATGGATGGGGTGGGGAGGGGGCTAGCATCGTACGCGAAGTTTTTTTTTGTGTGTTAGTGCGGAAAATGTCGCCAGGTTACAAATGTGCTGTTCGCTTGAGTATCGTATGTTCTTAGGGGTATTTAGGTGTGTTTACAAGTGTCGGTAGCCTAGTTTTAGTACTGTCGGAACAAAAGGTTGGCGGATTGGGCCATTCCTCCATGGGTGGGGTCCTAGCATAGTAGCCTACGCGAGGTTTTTTTTATTTTCGTGTTAGTACGATACATGTCGCAGGTTGCAAATGTGCTTATTTATGTTGGTTGCAATGGGGTGTGCTGGTTGAATTTGTGTTGTGTACGGTAGTTTTGCAAAGTATGTCACATGGTAGAGCAGTGGTTGTGTAGAGCGAGGAAAAAGTGTTAGATTACCAAAAATGTGTTAGGTTATCAAAAAAAGTGTGGGTTATCAAAATTAACCCACGGTCACGTGTGTGGGTTTTCAGATTAACCGTATAAAACGGCTACACTTTTAGTATTGGGATGTGTTGGCGTGACGTCACCACCGTGCATTCAATAAATATACGCGAATTGCTATAAATTAGGGAAGGGGGAAAACAAGCCAAACAGCGAAAAATCAACCACAAAACCAACCACCTTTATGGACTTACGTTTCGTCGGAATGGCATGACCCGGATTCGAACTGTCAACCCAATTCGTCCCGAGAACACTGACATGAGCCATTATCGCTACGGCCTACTGGGATAAAGATGACTCACTGGACCCGTTGTTAAGGTCACAGAAGTGCGGACCTGGGCTCCATTCGACTGAGAGTGCTTGCAGCCATAGGCAATGGAGAAGGAAGACGAAATAAATACAACCGCTCAACCAAGGGTTAAATAAATATATACAAATCACTGTTTATTTATTTAACCCCTAGTTGAGCCGTTCAACGGCGTTGTATTTATTTGTCTTCCTTCTCCATTGCCTATGGGTGCAAGCATTCTCAGTCGAATGGAGCCCTAACTCTACGGGTTCGTCACTAGCAAGGTACAGAATAACAAAATCGCGAATTGCTTGCAGATGTTCCAGAAATTTCACTTAAACGTTTGAGCTAATCCATGTTTTTTTCACTAAAAGTCGTTACTTTTCAGTATAATAAATAATAAATAAATAAAAATAGGTTACAAAAAAGTAGTTTCGTTATCAAGA
>JAHWFP010017469.1:0-31701 GCA_023313725.1 Lithobius niger | reverse complement strand
TATATTATATTATATTATATTATATTATATTATATTATATTATATTATATTATATTATATATATTCCTTGCCTTTAGGTATGACGTTTAGTTTTAATCTGGTCGAGCTGTTTGGACTAGTGGCTTTGGTGGCGGGTATCGCCGGTACACTTCCACTCTAAAGTCAAACTGAACTGAATTGCGAGACTGGTGATGAGCTGTGTATCCTTGACATTGGGCTCGATGTTTTAAACTAGGTTCGGGCTGTTTGGGGTAGTGGCTTTACTTGGTGAAGATCAGTACGCCTTTGTAAACTGGGTAGAGCCCTAAGATCGAGTAACAAAGACTTGGTGGTGAGCACTCGTTCCCCTAAAGGGGTTTGCTCTCTCTGAGCTGGTCGGAGTAGTTGGACTATTGGCAACGCTTGGGTGGTGAGTGGTATGCCAATCCGACCTGGAGTTGAGCCGTTGGACCAGCAGCAAAGACTTAGCGATAAGCAGCGTGGCTTTGCCTTTGGGCTAGGAAGGTGCTAAGCTGTTTGAGCTGTTTGGACTGGTGGCAACGCTTTGACAGTGAGCTGTTTGTTCGTCTTGCGGCACATCTCTGAAGTGCTGCCGGACCTAGCGGCGATAGAGGTGGTGAGCCCTTTAAGTTTGGAGACGTAGTAGCAGCAGTCTCTTGGAGCTGGTCGGAGTAGTTGGACCAGTGGCTTCATTTTGGTGACGAGTGGTATGCCATTCTGAACTGTAACTGAGCCGTTGGACCTGCAGCAAAGTCTAGTTGGAACTTGTTGAGGGGTTTTCGAGCGTCGCTGGTGCTAGATTAAAGTGAGTGTCTGAAGAAACTTTCATGAACTAGCTGTCTGACTAGGTGACTATGTGTAGAACACTGAGACGGTCGTGTTTCGATGAGTTCCATCAAGGTTAGAAGGTTGGCAAGTGTAGTGACCCACCTGAGGCCCATATTTCCTGCTGGTCTCGAAGGTTAGGTGATCGATGAATGTAGGCCATGAGGGTGTGGCAGCGGGGCGAGACCACTACTTACTTACTGAATGAGATGGGCTCAGAATGGGCTGACTGACTTAAGCATGGGGTTCAGTCAGTCATGGGGATGGAATTAGTGTCGAGCATCCCTGATTCAAAAGAGACCCACATACAAGCTAAGCTCCACAATGGTGGAGTTTGGCTTTTTTTACCCTAAAAATGGTGACGGGTAACATCACAATACCCGGAGAATTTGGCTAAGTCCAGAAAACCAAGTGGTGACTGAGGGATGGACTTGGTCTCGACCATCCCTGAATCGAAAGAGACCATCATACGAGCCAAGCTCCGCAACTGCTTTAGTTTGTTTTTTTTACCTTAAAATGGTGACGGTTAACATCGCAATACCCCGAGAATTTAGCTAAGTCCAGAAAACCAAGTGGTGCCAGACCACGCAATAAGTCAGGGTTTGTTTTTTCTGACCTTTTTTCGCAATACCCAAAGAATTTGCCTAAAGTCCCACT
Source organism: Lithobius niger (assembly GCA_023313725.1). Lineage (NCBI taxonomy): Eukaryota > Metazoa > Arthropoda > Chilopoda > Lithobiomorpha > Lithobiidae > Lithobius > Lithobius niger. The sequence continues at coordinate 30,219 of JAHWFP010017469.1, read as the reverse complement.
AAAAGAAAGCCCTACACCCTGCCACCAGGCACCAGGCATTCGACGTGGTTTCAGACTTGGGTTGAGTCCCTGAAGCCTTGCAGCATAATTGGTTCCAGCGACAGTGAGGTTTGGGACTTTTCATCAATCCTAGAGAAATCAAATTAATAGTTAGGCAAAGTGAAAGCTAAAGGTTACAAGTTTTATTAGATTTTGGCTGTACAAGGTTATATATAAGTTTAATAAAATTTCTGCCTCAAAGTCGAGATCCAAATGACCTTGATGCAGCTGCCAATAAGTTCGTCCACCAAGCCTTCTTCTCGAGCTTTCGTCCGTGCACACGTTCATGCGACAAGTGGCGCACCACCAAGTGGTCTCGCACCGTTCCTGTCTGTACTTCCTTCAGACCTGGCATCTGCAGCTTTTCGTACTCATTTCGTGGCGATGACTGGTGCCCAGGATGGCTGGAAGTCTCATGGGGCATATCTAGTCTACTCAAATAATGAGTTGGTTGGTCAGCGATCTTCAGTATGTCAGCTGGGAGCATTTGGCAGCCTTTTCGAGGCCTCAGACCATGACCATGTTGAGCCTGGCATTAACGAGAATCTGGTTGAGTTTTTGGAGAAGAGGTAGCGGTACCATCTTATGGACCTCCTTCCGATGTAGAATGAGGATATGACGTGATTGGCCATGTCCACGCCATTCATTCACTCCGTGTAAGTGGTGGCTGCCGGCGGGCAAGCGACTAGAAGTTTCTGGCGCGCAATGTGTCATCCGATGGTACATTTTATGCCCAAGGGATCCACGTGGTTGCTAAGTAGAGGGACGGCCTTGGTGTCACACCAGATGCTCAGCAGTAGTCGGCCGCTCTGACGCAGGATACTGTCGCCACATTCATGCTCCTTCTTGAATTTGCCCAACCTCTCCGTGAACTCGTATGGCCCTCCGGCAGCATTAGCGGGTAGGCTTCTGCATGTAAAGGTTCCTGGTTGGGCACAGAGGACCTGAAACGACAGCGGTGATCGTTGACCGATTCTTTGCTGCTGTCTTCATAGTAGCGCTCATTTTCCTCGCAGTAATATGGGTACTCTGATTCGTCCTCCTCCACGGTGACGTTTGATTCGGGCAATGGCAGCTGTGCTTTGCTCGACCCGGTGGCTTCTTCCATGGGGAGGTATGGTTGTGCTATTCCTGGCGCTGGTTCACTGGGACTTCCAGTGAGTGGCAAAAACTGGCAGTAAGTGATGACGGGTGGTGGTGATGGAACCATTGATTCGATTGTTGTGTTGGCCACGGAGACATAATAATAATAAAATGGCTTTCTTTGCTCCATTTAAAAGAGCAAAGTGGACATGCAGGGTCGGGGTGGACCACTAACAGCACGCCATTCTTAAAAAAAATAGCAAATTCGCATCAGCAAATGCACGTCAAAATTATAAACAAATATTCATGATTTCTTGAGGGAAGAAATGTGGATTAAAAAGAAAGAAATCTTGGATAAAGGAGAATGGAAGTGGCCGACCTGAAGGGCAGTTTCTTAAAAACTTACACAAAATTACACTGGACAATTACCGCTAGTGTGTGCTTTAGGAAAATTACAAATATCAAACATTGTCCTCCACGGCCGATGGCACCCCATGACTTGAAGTCCCTGCATTGTCTTTCTGTCCTGGTGTGTTGGCTGACTTAATATTCTGTTTGCTGCGTTTAGCACTGTTGGACCTCTTTTTCACGAATTGGTTGGTCCTTCTTACAATGAAATCTACCGATTCCCCGATTAATTCCATGAAAAAATCCGACTCCTTGCTCTTCTTGTTGCATTTGCCGATGTAGCCTATTTTAGATCCGGAAAAACCTTTATTGTCTTGGTTCACCCTCAGCTGTTTGCTCCAAACACGATGAATTTGCTGCCGAGTCTTGCCGATTCTAGACTTCTCTACTACGGGCTAGCTGGGAAAGTCATCCATCGGTGTCGCTGCAGCCGTCATCTTGTCTACCCGCTTCTGGTCGAAGAAATGATTGGCATGCGGCGGGTAGGGCATTACATATGGCTAAGCGTGACCACTGCACATCCCTTCTGCCCAAATGTATGCAAACATTGTGAAGTAGTTCTGCGATCACCTAAGTATAAGTAGACTGGTGTGTTTTCGAACTCCTCAATTTTTGATGAATATAATGGTTTATCGTCCTTAATGACTGGATGGGTGCAAAAAATTGGCGAATAATGTTCCCGTAAGTAAGCTGAAACTAAAATTGCGATCCTTGGTGCTTTATTTTAATTGATTTTTTGCTGCGAAACTATCGTTTTGAAGACCGGTTGAACTTGAACAAACCAGCGAACGCCAACTAAATATGACGTCACAAATTATTTAACAAACCCCACGTTGATTTTGACCGTAAAAACAGTATGGACAACGGATGGCTGTGAAATTCAGGCAGATACCGTGCGCGGAAGTAATCGGAGAATTAAATGGTGAACTTGCAGTGCGTTTTATTCTCGTTTTTTTTTTCGTTTTTAAACAGCGGAATCAACAACGCAGCGATCTCGCAGAGCTGACCTGCTTCGGACTATTCTTAAATGACGTCACTAAAACACCAAAGAACAAATGACGACCCATAATGAGACAATGAAATTTAGACAGCAGAAAAACAGAAACAAATAAAATGATCTGCAATAAATGTGATAAATCACTTACCCCAGATGAATTTGCGACCTGTTATGGTGGCTGTCATAAATCTAAACAAAATTGGCTAAATAAAACTGCAACTGCAAAAAAAAAACTGGAACTTTCTAGAGAGGCGAATCCATCAAGTGGACCAGCACCTTGATGGATAATGTGAACCGGGGGGGGGGGGGGGGGAGGAGAGAGAGAAACTTCAAAGTTCAATTTTAATAGCGAAATCAAGCACCCCCTCCCGTCCACAGTTCACCATAGCCACATGGTGCTGATTTACAGCAGAAATTTGTTCACAATGTATCACATTTATTTATCTAATCGTGGTAAGGTCAAAACATGGCAAGCATTTTAAATATTAGTTTGGTAAAAAAATGTTTTTGACTTATTTTAAACATGCGCAGCTAATGCAATCGGACAAGTGAGCCTGTTTATTTTTTGATAGCTTGTCAATCCGTGGCTCGATCGAGGATAATGCAATGCGTATTGGAAAGCAACCATCTAGTTTATTTCTATATTTTGTCGTAATGACACTTAGGCTCAGCAGACAGTCTTGCATAGGTAGGTCGATGGAAATGGGACAAGAGCTTTTATGGCAATGTCGGAAAGATCAGGGTTTTCTGCTTTCACTTTTATTCAGAAGGAAGCAAGTGATGATGCTGTGTCAAAAATTATCTTCACTCCTTTAATGACTATGGCTTGTTAACTATAGCCTCAGCTTTATAATTTATCGTAATTTCATGTGAGATGACAACAAATTATAACCAAACAAACATTAAATTTGTTTATTTAAAATCAACCTGTAAAGAAATTGCGGTCGTTTTCGTCGCCGTGAATTTCGTTTGTTGGTGGTGTTATTGTGTTAGTGTGTTGCTATATTTTTCTGTATCGGGGCATGTGGCAATTTGCCAGGGCTCTTGTAGAAATAAATTCAAATTCAAATTCGTCTTGTCGCTTACTAACCACTGGACTCTCTTTTAGACTCTAACACATACAGCCTGGAGCGCATAAATGATAAGCTTGCACGAGCGATAGTATGCCGGGGTAGCAGCGCATGTTGCTCCTAATTACATCGAGTATCGTTACCAATTGTAATTTTTGGCGGTATTGTTTCTACAATAGTAGCATTACTTTCTCATTCATTGCTTAAATTAGAAGGATGGGTGTTTACCCGAATGTAAGAATAATTAAAACTTTGATGAAAATTGTAGTAGTAGGCGTTTGTTTATCTGAGCGTCTACGGTTAATTTTCTTTATTTTGACCAGGTGGCCGCGGACCGGCGCCTGACTGCTCGCGGACCGGCGCCGGTCCGCGGACCACACTTTAAGAAATGCTGGTGTTGTGGACAAAGAAGGAAAATACTCAAGATGAAGAAAACCAAAAGGGATCAGAAACAAAAATCACTGAAAGTGAAAATAACTCTACTAAAGACACCCAGGATAAAGAAAGTGGCACTAAAAAAACCATGGTGGAAAAACTGAAAGAAATGAAGAAAATGCTTTATCAAATCTCTAATGACATAGTGGAACTGAAGGAGATGAAAAACGAAATTAAAGAAGTCACAAAATCAATAGGCTTCGTCACAGACAAAATAGATGACATTGAAAAACAAAATAAGGACATGAAGATGGAGATAAGTCAACTGACAGACAGAATGCAAAAAAATAGAAAACGAAATGAATATCTGTGCCAAAATATCAAAAGACGTAGAAAATGTGAAGGTCGAACAAGAGGAACTACAATACATGAGAAGTACAAATATAGAAATAATGTACGTTGATACAAGTGAGAATTAAGATCATAGAGATACTATTTCTAGAATTGCAGACCAGTTTGACATAAAAAAAAACTACAACCCTGCACAAATAGACAAAGGGCACCGGCGTCTACACAAAACCAACAATAAAACACCATCAATAGTGCTTTAATTTAAATTTATGGAAGACAGGGACAACTGGCTGCAAAACAAGAAAAAAGTGACAAATGATGATTGTTTTGGGAACAAAAATGGCCAAAGAATTTGCATAAACGAACATATGACGCCGTACCATAAACAACTTCTCCGGAAGACAAAAAACTTTGCGAAAAGTAACAACATTAAATACAAATGGTTCCGGGATGGGAAAATAGGAATAAAAAAATAATGAAGAGAAATGGACGACAATAATAAGAACGGAAGCAGAATTACCTCAAAATGGACCGGACACATGAATACAGTAATCTTATTGTTAATGACTTTGACGAAATAGAAGAGGTATTAAAAAATGCAGAGTGCACGAGTAAGAATAGATTAACCTTTATACATCTCAATATTCGTAATGTAAGACCAAATTAGAATCTTTTTAAAATTGAATTAGATAAATCAAAAGTACAATAGGACTTCATTTTGTTAACCAAAATCGGTATATAGGAAAACGAAAAATGTCTGTAGCAGCTAAAAATAACTACGTGCATCTCTACGTGTAACTCTACATTACTAGAGAACACACTAAAAAAGGTGGCAGAAGAATGCTATTTGGGAATACAAAATTGATCAAGATGATTGTCTAGCTGTTAAGACCAAATGGAATAATAATGATATGGTCATTATCCTACTATACCGACAAACAAAATCAGACAAAAAATATTTTGCTATAAAGACTTAGTAGAAATTATTGATAAACATAAGAAGTGAAACAATATTGTCATTTTCGATGATATGAACATCGATATACTTGTTGCAGAAAATGAGAAACAAATTAAAAATAAAGTAATTCAAAGCGAATATTATGAAACTAAAATTGCAGAATGTGGATTTAGCCAAAAATAACTACAACTACAAGAAATGAATATAAACAAAACAATATTGCACAATCTTGTATCGATTATATTCTATTGAAAACTAAAAGTTTGCAGAGTAGAGGACGAACAATTATTACTTCTGATATATCAGATCATTTCACAACCGCAATTGGAATTTGCCATGAAGAAAAAAAAAAGCTAAATCATTACCACCAGATAATGGAAAAAAAACATAAGATAAAGTATGATAAAAATAGAATTACTACAAAACTAAATAAAGTAAATTGGGACTTCCTAAAAATATACGAAAACCCAAATAAAATGTATGATAAAATAGAGAAAAAAATTAATTTCATATGTGAGGAATGCAGTATTACAAAAATTCGAACCAAAAAAAACGGATTATGAAAAAAAAATGGATAAAAAAAAGTCATATTCATAACAGAAAAAAATAAAATTTGAAAAAAAATAGTTAAAAATACCAATGATAACCAAAAACAAATTGATGAGTACAAACAGTTGAAAAAAAGTGATAAAAAAGTTAAACATGGAAAAACAAATTTACTTTAGAGGTTTAATTAAACGAAAAAGTTTCAAAATTTACGTGGACCACCATAAATGAGCTGACTGGAAAAAAACACATCGATCAAATAATACTCAAAAATTTCAAGGGTGAAGATACTAACAATTTATGCAATAAATTTAATAAAAATTTTATGGACCAAACCAAGAAACTAAAGTTCATATATAAAAGAATGAACAATCGACGTAAGGTAACAAACAGAGTTACTGGCAATAACTCGATGATTATCATCGAACCAGAAGAAAATGAAATAGGAAAAATTATTAAGGAATTAAAAACACCGGGTGCTATTGGTAACGATAAATTTTACATGCATAACTTTAGAGATACATCAGTCAATGCTGTAAAGTGTATCGTTTATCTTATCAAGGCAATATTTAATACAGAAATTTGGCCTGATAAACTTACAATTCAAATATTCAGACCTATTTATAAAAAGGGTGATAAAAAAACTATGACAATTATAGACCAATTTATATACTTCCATCTTTCAATAAAATTATTGAAAAATTGTTTGTAATAAAAATTAACAAATACCTTGAAACATATAATATTATCAATAGCAAACAATATGATTCCAAAAACAAGAAAGGAAGGATACAAGCCCTAAGTAACATAATGATCAAGTAAAGAATGCTTTTAAAGAAAGAAAATTTGTGGGGCTAATATTAATTGATTTACAAAAAGCTTTCACCACTGTTTCTAGAAGCATACTCATTAAGAAACTTTGCTCAACATATTTCAAAATTATCTTTCAAATCGAATCAGCATAACTAAAATTGATAATAAATATACTCAGTCTTTACAATCTAACTATGGAGTAACTCAAGGTTCATTACTTGGACCACTTCTTTTCCTTCTTTATGTTAATAATTTAGCAATAGATATTAACTTAGTACTGTTTGCTGATGACATTTGTGTTTTGGAAATGGACTTTAACTATAAAAATTTGATGAAAAGAGTACAAAAAAAGTTTAATGAGAAACAAGAAAGGTGTTTTAACAGTGAAGTGTATATTAGCGAAGACAACACAGAGCAACTTTACATTAAAACACCATATGTATCAAATGAAAATGAAATCACTTTGCAACTGTTCTCAGACTTAAATAATATAAAAACTTGCTCGTATATTAAAAAAGTCACCTTTGCAAAATATCTTGGTATACAAATTGACAATAAGTGGAAGTTTGCAGAACATATAAATACACTAAGTAAGAAACTGAAATAAATAATGCCAAAATTATTCCATCTTAAGGGAGTATTAAGTAATAAAAAAAAATTAATTTATGATGCATTAGTTGAATCCAACTTGAAATACAGAATTGAAATTTATAGCAAAACTAACAAAACAGTACTTTCCAAACTACAAAAAATACAAAATAAAATTATAAATTTTCTTTTCAAATCCAGGTAAAAAAAACTAAAACAGTTAACTTAATGAAGAAGAACAAGATATTAAACATTATGAACTTAACTAACTATGTAACACTTTTGAAACATTATTTTGGCTTAAAGAACAAATATGAAAAAAAGTTAAAGGGACTTCTAAATTTCGGACAATAAAACTAAAAGTACTGCTTTATAGAAACCAATATGGTAAAATGAGACTAATACCTTACATTAATACGATTTTTACAATTTACCAGAAAAGTTAAAAAATATTACTAATTTTAATCAATTAAAATTTGAGCTAAAAATCATTATATAAACAATAATTTAGGTATTTATTATACGTTGCTCCAGAACGTAACTATACTGAAATACTGGAATTGGGCTGGGGATGTCTATGTATACTTTGTGTGTGTGTGTGTCTGTGTGTGTTTGTGTGTGTAGTGTAAATATTGTATGATTGTTGATTTTTTGATTTTCTACCTATTATTCAATTTGAAAACTGAATGATAATGAAATTTGTACTGTAGTGAGCACTTATAAGCATGTCTTATATATCATGCTGTCATATATATGATTTAAAAAAAATTTTATATGCTAAAGTTTTTTATATGTTTTTATTTTATTTCATAAGTTTTTTATATCCTCGAAGCGTAGCGCTTTATTTATGTTCGTGCACTTTCTGGATATCATTTATCCAATTTAAACTTCTTTGTTTTCGAGTTTTTTGTAATTTGTCATCCATTTCTTTGATTTTTTACAGCATTTCTAGGTTGATTTTTCATGATTTTTTCATTGTTCTTGGCTCACGTAATTTAAAGTTTTTATAAGCTCAGCTTGCTCCTCTTGTATTTTAGTGATTTTATCACATGCATCCATCAGTTTGTCCAATTTCTTTTCAATTCTTATCGATGGTTGTTAAAGAGACTTTATTTATGTTCTAGTTTCACTTTCGTTTCGTTGTGGTTGTCTGTCTTTATCACATTCTTTATGCCTGTATTCTAGCTTTTTTTATTCCATTTCATTTTTTATTTTGGTCTTCTGTTTTTTCGCTTTTCTCAGTTTCATCCTTTCGTCATAACTTTCTTTTTTGCTGTTTTGAGGGTGTAGATCGTCGTTTTCTTGTCCTGATAGAGTTTTTTTGCGTTCTACATCACATGCAGTTCAACTCCTCTTTACTTTTGATATTTTTTGCAGATTTTTGCTGATATCTTAGCACAAGTGAAGAGATACTTCGCCTTACATTTGCCACACATAACATTGTCTTTTGGGTTACCAAGTTTGTTTTTACCATATGAGTCGAGTTGTTTTGGGTGGAAAAGCAACTTGGGTAAGCCGGAAGGCTAAGAGTTGCTGCCTATAAGAACGTACTGCAATGTCACTGGGCATGCATGGCTACCTGTTTGGAAATGTACGCCTAACGTACTGAGGTTAGACCAAGGTAGATCGGTTTGGATGTTGAATCTGCTGGAGGAGGCTGATTTCCTACTTAATTTTGAAGCAGGTTATGAAGCGGACTATTTTAACCAGTGTTTCTCTTCATTGGCTGATGAACTACCAGATGTATGTATTAATGAGGGTGGGAGAATGATGAGTCCTATTGAAGGAAAATGGGGGGATGAAGGGGTTAAATGCTGACATGTCAGACCTGGTTTTATTCAAACCCTGAAGGCAATTTTTGTTACCTGCTCTTTTTTTTCTCCTACTGCTGTTACTAGATATATTTTGCGTCCCGTTGTTACAACTGACAGGGATGACTCTACAATCACTTTACTTGCTATTTGTTTCTGAGCATGGACTAGCAAGTAATGATGCAAGTTTCTCAATGGTAGCATGTTTGCACATTTACATATTTTACACATGTTTACACATCTACTATAATCCACCGACTCAAAACCTGTAACAAATTCGATGACAGAAACATCAACTGTGATGCCGTACTCAACAGAGCTGGGCTTGGAGGCTTTTATTCCTTTTAAGAGACTTTTTATTATAATTATTTTTAATGCAAGAATTAACGTGGATTAAGTTTGAGTCGCACCCACAGTTGTCTTTTCTTTAAGCAAAGTTTAACGAATGCGTTAGAAATATGGTTCGAAAAGTCCTTACTCCATTCACGTAAGTTGTCCAAACTACTCGCATGAAATTGTCATCTAAGACGGTCATGTAGTTTTACAAAATAACGTATATATGCATGGTATTCCCAAGATTCTAATCCCAGTCTCCCCAGCTACGTTGGATATGGGAAGTACTCTTGCTAGACAGTCGTACACAGTGTATGTAAAATGAAATCATATTATAACCACTAACACTGAAATAATCTAAATTTTTAACAACACAAACAAGTCAACTTCGAGAGTTGACCACTAGAAGGTCCAGAATGTGTTTCAGGTGAGTTGGGTCAGAAACAATTTGTAAAAAACCGAAGTCCTACCGCTTTACCGAACTGACACGCAGCCAGTGTCAGTTGTGGCTTATATGGTAGGATACAGGCTTTTTTCAACAGCTTTGGGTTCAATTTCCCCCTTAGCTATTTTGATATTTAAGTGCAAAAGTCAACGTAAGTGGGTTTGCATCTGTATTTATTAACAGTTCTCGAGGCCATTATGGCTGTTTTTCCTAGCTCTAAACAATAAAAACGTCAATCCACTAGGTTCAATATCAGATCCATGAGTACTGCCCAAGTTAACAATGAATTGGGAATTGGTGTTCCTAGTCGCACCTAAAGAATGGCATTATTATACCCAGTTTCCCCTGTAGCCAGGCTTTAGAATAGCAGGGTCAATTTCCTCTGCCAAGATTGGCTTGCCTTTAGAGGTTAATCCATTGCGTGTCAAACAGCCTGCTTCTAACAGTTTGTCTGATACCAGAACAAACCCGAGATTGCTAAATGCCACCGTGTTTCGATGCAGCCACTTCCTGCTTAGAAATATTCCAACCTTTATGATGGTGGTGGCAGGTTTGACTAGTGGTTGCATATTAATAAGATGGTGTCAATGCAACTGGAAAAAAACAGTCCACTATAATAATAGGGAAGTAATGTAGAAGAATATTGCTACAAACACACAACACTAGAGCTGGAGATGGACCTACCTGAATTTGGTAAAGTAAAAAAAATACTGGGTACACGATCCTTCACTTGGAGACCAGGCCAGTTCCAAATAACTACTTTGTTTTTCATTTTCATAAACTTTGATCTGCATGACTGTGACTTGAGAATAACCGATGACATTAAATTCTCGCTGTTCATTGTTTGTAATGGGGGTTTGTTTTGTGTAGGGTAACAAAACTCTCTTTAGCTGCATGCCTGTTAGGATGGTTCTTCTCTACGTTATTAACAGTGGCATGCTAAATCCGACCCAGTATAGGAAGATGGAGATTGGGCACATCATTACTATATGCTACATTCTTTAAGGCAGGAAACAAGAAACTTTTCTTCTTTTCCCATTTTTACTTCCCGCTTGCACTGTAACATTATGGAAAGGGATATCCAGGGTAGAAGTTTCCTCACTAGCTATATCAATATAGGGGGACAAAAGCTGCAATCCGTCATCTGAAGTTTTTGATACAATTATTTTAACAGTGACAACACCATTTGAATACCAACAATTTTTTACTGACTCCATAGGCCCTCTATCCCTTTCGGCATTGGCTTAATTTTATCCAGTCCCGTTGGTGGTTCCCCAATGGTATCTCCAGTTGTTTGAACATTTTTAAATCGGATCAATGAACCTTGCAGACTGACCTAATACGGTATTTTCAACTTTATTTTATAAGTTAAACAGGTTCATCTTCATTAATTTGCCAAAAGGTTCCAGAAAAAAATTACAGTTGTCAGTAAGGCTCCGACCTCAATGCCCTATCATAGACCGAAACTCAATACAATAATAATATTAGATTTGACCACTCTATACTAGCAGTGGTCGGGTAGCGGAAGTGCTGGAGCCACTAATATAACTCTCAATTTAATTTTAAAAGTTAATTCAGTAATTGCCTCAGCAAGAACTTTTTCGAGTCTGTCTTACTTAAATGTCATATGAAAGAGGCAACCGACTTTGTCACAACAGTTTCTTCACTGAGCGAATTCCAGATAGGAGCCACACGAACATCAAAGGAATATTTCCTGCAATTTAGATGTGAAGGCTGTTTGCACAACTTGAGTTTATGTCCCCGATTGTAGGTGGCAAATTTGTAACTGGTTACAATCCGAGAGAGTCAGGTCAACAGTGCCAGTTGAGATGATTCCCTTCAAGAAAAAGCAGCTTTTCAGTGACCGTTTGTCAGGCAGAGCTTAGAGAAGTTGTTAAGACATTTATCAGGTGAGCCAGTTTAACATTAAGTTAACTATTTCAAGTTCTTTTTCCACTGACTCGATATTCATGGGTTGATTGCTTATTCCAAACGACTACACATTTAGAGAAGGACTCCTTATCAGGAACAAGATAATGATCTACAGAACATTTTCTGCAAACCTATTGGACAGTACATCTGCACCAGCTGACCAATCATCGGCCTAGCCAAGCACCACTTGGTCAGAGTTTGGAGTGGAGTGGAGTGAGTAGGAAATGATACGACAGTGCTCAGCTGCGCACTCAGTTGTAAAGAGATTGCTGGTTATTTGTTTATCACAAACCCTTTTATGACGGATCATTGTGATGATTGTTTTACAGGGACATATTACGTTGTACTTGTTTATCTGTCTAGGTCGTACATTTAAAGCTTCTGTAGGCTTCTGACTGCTTCAGATCCGTACCACGTTAGTTGGAGTTCTCGTTGTAATCATAATGCCTAGTGTAGTTCTTAGCATCGATAGCAGTACAGCATGAGTTCTGATCAAAAAAGTCATAATAATGAAAGTGCTGCATTGTATACTTATAAGTAAAAGCTACCGCCTGTCTGAAAGGTTTGATCTTAACCTCCAATGATTAGGCCGAGATATTGAAGCTTAATATCTCTGTCATCTGTGAATATCCGCCGAAGCTAATCAGAGATTTGGACCACAGCTGAAACAATGAAATTCGTTTTTGGCTTGTTGTTGTCATTTACATATCTACTACGCTCCCTGCAAATCAAGCTATTTGTCTATAAAGCTGGTTCTTAGCTCATTTTACAGGTATCGCTCAGTAGATATGTCCTTTCCATAAGGCCTTCTATAATTGGTGAAGTGGTTTAGGGGTTACGGTGATCTAAACGAACAGAGTGAGTCAATTACATTGTGTTAGACACTGTTATACCCACACTTGATTGTTACAAAAGTAGGTATAAAATCGCTGCCACTAGCAACGCTACGGATAGCATAGTTGTCTACTGCACTTACTGCAATTCCCGTAGCCCAAGAAGCGTAAATATTCATGACCCATTGGGTGGTCTAGACGGTATTTTGGGGTATCTCTAAAGAATCTCTAAAGGCAACAAGTTTGTTCTTCAACCAAAAAAACCGTTCACTTAGCTTTAAAAAAAAAAACATAATTCAACATATCTGCACCAGAACCAAACCAAACAAATCTTAATAAAAGAAATAGGCTTAAAAAATAGGGATCTCTGGGGATGCCATCACCACAGAAGGCCCCTTTAGTAGGGAGGGGGACTCCGGTACTGCCAAAAAAAATCGCGGAAATGCTCTCAATTCACACACAACGAAATTCTGTATTTGGGGTCGAGTCGTAACTATTTCATTGCACTCAATTGTTAATGACAATCGAACCATTAGACTTCCCTATCATACACATTTTTTGTTGCTGTCGTTTTGTTGTTGGGACTTTTTATCCTCACCTAGAGATAGAGCCAATGGAACGATTTTCTACGTTTATATCCTAAAACGTAGGTATGAACAAGGGCTAGATTTTTTTAATGTGACTACAAGATTCTTGTTGTTCTTCTTGATGGGAAAACTTATCTCACCTAGAGATCGAACAAATGAAAAAATTTACAACTTTTGTAGCTCAAAATGTAAACAGGGCCTTTTGAACGAATATTTTAATGTGACTACAATATTCTTGTTGCTCTCGTTCTTTTTGTTGGAAAAGTTTTGCTTTCACCTAGACTAGAAATCAAATCTGTGGATTGGCTACACAGCACACACAAAAAATGTTGGATAAGCTTTTTAACGAAAAAATGGCTTTTCTTCAGTATTTCTCTCAAAACCATTGTTTTAATTTTTTTTAATTTTCGATTCTGTCATGGAAAAATATTTACACAAAGGCATTCGTTGCATCGTAAACGGAGAGGATGGATATGTACCACTCTCCCAAAATCGAAGACGCGAAATTTATTTTGACTCGGTCCAAACACCTGCAAATGTAAATTTGAAACCTGATTCTGTAATCCATAACTTTATCGAAAGTACACCTACCTCAAGAGCAGGTCAACTAAACCATAAAAATGTGGCTTTACGTGAAGAAATCCCGGTACTCCACTACATTTCCTCAAGACTACTGAAGCATTTGAATGATTTCAGCTTGGAAAAGGATTTAGACCTCGTTTAAATTAACACAAAAGTGGACTTTATACCGAATGAAATTACCCATGCTCTAGGAACTAGAAATTCTGACTACATTGAAACATTTGAACAATGGACTATAGGTTTTTTTACCAAGCAAAAGAAAATTCTGGAGGATTACACTGAAAGCCTTTTTCTAAGATTTGAAACTAGACTTGTGGAAATTGCGGATGGATTGCTTAAGAAGTTTGCAGGAAACCAACCTAAAAAACAGTCTATGATTTGAATTAAATACCTCCCATAAACCTGAGGGTGATGTAGATCTTTCTGTAAAGATGAACTTATTGAAGAGCGGAGGGCTACAAATCCTCTCGGAACATGTAGACAACATGAATCCTGCCGTCAAAATAGGAACTGAGGCTCAAATCGAAATTACACCAGCCAAGCACAAAAATATTTCAATCAGGAAGAAAAGGAAGAAAGATGTGAAAATTCCACATACAGATTACGAACATCAACAGGATGGGAGCCATCGAATAGATCAAGCAAAAAATATTACATTCAGGAAGAAAAGGAAGAGAGGTGAAAATACCACATACGGAATATGAACATCAACAGGATGGGAGACGTAAAGCATGAAACCATACAGCATCTCCCATACCATCTCATTAAAATGGGACGAAAGAGACTGGAATTGTAGAGAAGATACCGCGAAAACCATCTGCTGCTAAAACTCGCTGCACACAATGTTGAACGTAAATTGTACGCTGATTCTGTAGAAACCTGGCATCATAAACGGGAGGAAAATACAAGACGTGCAGGAAATCCTGCTGTACTTTTTAGGTTTTATCGCCAAAAGACTAAAACATATCGTCCCTTGCCACCTTTCAGGCTTAAAAATTCCTATCTAACGGATAACTTTTCTAAAGCGGAGACCCTTAGTTCTATCTTTGCATCGAACAGTATTGTTGACTATGGAAATAAATGTTTCCCTATACCATAGATCCAGGGAAATTTTGAATCCTGTAATGAGGTAGTTTTTACGGAGTCAAAGGTTCTTCGAGCTATAAATGTGCTGAAACCAATTTTTTCATGTGGGCCAGAATGACTGTCTGCCTTCCTTCTCAAACAAATTGGACCGGAAATTTGCTATCCCCTTTCAAAATTGTTTACCTTATCAATTAAACACGGAAAACTTCCTGATTTCAGGAGCACAGCATATGTAGTGCCTGCGTTTAAGAAGGGTTCCCCCTCAGATCCCTTAAATTATAGAGCCGTTGCTTTGACTTGTGTAATATGCAAAATTATGGGGACTATCGTCCGAGACACAATTCTACTGAAACATTGTCCATCTTTGGCCAGAACAAATTTGGGTTTCTACCTAGTAGGTCTGCAGTGCATCAGCTGCTGTCTGTCTTGGATCGTTGGACATCTGTCTTGGACATCGGGGTGTACTGTGATACAGTTTACTTCGATTTTAAAAAGGCTTTCGAATCCGTCATACATCAGAAACTTCTTCCTAAGGTGAGGAGTTGTGGTATTGGTGGAGACCTTTGGGCATGGCTCTCTGCTTTTCTACATAATAGGCCAAAAAGAGTGATTATTGAAAAAAACTCTCTCATAAAAGCAAATGGTAACTTGTGGGGTATCCTAGGGGTCAGTGCTCGGCCCACTCATTTTCGTATTTATTTAAATGACTTAACTTTTGCATGGTAATACTTTTGGCATCAAACTCGCTGATTACCTTAAGATAGGCACAGAGAACATCCATTCCGCTTGTTCTCTGGATCTTTGTGATGAAATACTTAATGTGGAGAAGTGGTCCGAGGCTTGACAGCTGCCACTTTTGATGAATAAATGCCACTTCTTAAATGTGGGTAGTGGAAGCTCATGCCATGAATACACTCTCAGAAACGAAATGTTGCCTTCTGAAAAGAAGTGAGACGTCTGGGAATTTCGTTCTCTCCAAACTTTAAATTTTCTCTACACTGACAAAAGATTAGCTCGTTGGCATTCAGGCTGTAGTAAATAAATGCTTTACATCCAGCAACATACAAACGCAGGTCTGGGCGTTTAAGCTATTCGTGCACCCATTGTTAGAATATGCAACACCAGTATGGTCCCCATATCTTGCGAAGGATATTGATTTCTTTGAGTCGGTACAGTGCAAATTCACAAAAGGTTTGCCTGGTCTTCGTGATATAAACCATATTGAGCGCCTTTAGAGAACGGGCCTGGAATTGTTAGAACTGCATAGGGTTAAATTTAATCTTTTTCTAAGATTCTGAGGAGATTGATCTCGGTTGAATTACCTTTTTTCGACCTGGCACCCAGACACAGCTACACTAGGGGACATCCCTATAAACTGGTAGTTCCGGGTTCATTATCTTTGCGGCAGTTCATCTTGACTGAAGCAAAAATTTCTTTTCTATTCGGGTCATCCCTATTTGGAATTCCCTTAGCACGGGAACCGTATGCATGAGCATGTAAACTGAGTTCCGCAGGATGTTGAATGGGCAGTCCCTACACGCCTTCCTCAAATGACCAAATTAGCTTACTATTTTATATGGGCCGTAATTAACAGCATCTGTGATCAGGTTCCGGTGGCAATAGTTCACCCCCTTCTGGAAACATTCCACTGAACTGTGGTAAAGTTATTATTATTATATTATATACATAATATACATAATATATTATATATATATATATATAACTTAATCATTTAATGGGAAGAAAACAAAAACAAAATATCGATGAACTCCTCAAAAACACCTTCACAAACGTAAAAACTGCCTCCTTTAGTAACTCTTTTAATAATGAGTTTCGTTCACAAATTGGTAATCTAAAAAACAAAAATAAACATACAAGAAAATGTCGAAATATACTAGCTAAAAACAAAAAAAAAACAAATTAATATGCTCCATAATTCCATCGCTATTCTGCCACCTACAATTTACGAAATTATAGAAATTTTAAATAATATTGCAGTAAAAAAATCTACAGGATACGACGGTCTCCTTATGGACGGACCGTTTTGTCAAAACCAAGGAAAATTCTGGTATTTTTCTCCGAAAACTTATAAACGTAATACTTGATTCTGAGACTTGGCCTGACAAACTAAAAAAAAAACAAATCCTTCGACCAGTGTACAAAAAGGGTGTCTGCACTGACTACACTTTACTGCCTTCAATAAACAAAATTGTTGAAAGATTTTGTACCAACAAAATCGAAAACTATTTTATTAAATATAAACTTTTTAACATTAGGCAATTTGGCTTCAAAAAAGGTAACGGGACCACGGATGCGCTTCTTTATTTTAACAACCACATTTGTCGTGCTCTAAATGAGGGCAAATTCGTCAGTGCCCTTCTCATTGATCTTCATAAAGCCTTCGATACGCTTAATTTTGACATCCTTAAAACTTAACTTCGCAAATACGGAATTCGTGGAAAAATCCAAAACATTCTTTTGAGTTACCTTACTGATAGTGTGAAAATTGACGATTGCCTTAGTGAATGGACTGATATTAAATATGGTGTTTCTCAGGGTTCGATCCTTGGCCCCATTCTCTTTCTGATTTACCTAAACGACATAAATGATTTCAATTGAAACACTTATCTTACTCTCTTTGCTGATGACATCTTTCTACTGTCCATAAATGTAGACAAAGATACAATGATTTGTAATCAGCAAACCGATTTCAACTTAATGAATGAATACCTTTTTGAAAATGAACTTTATATTAATGAAGATAAAACTTGTGTCCTTCCCTTTTCTACTTCACACATGACCTTGGAAAATTTTGACATTAACCTAACTGCAATTTTACTGAAAATAGTAGGACCTGTACCTGCTGGAGCCTAAATATTGTTAAACAAGCTAAATACCTTGGTATGGTGATTGACAGAAACTGGAAATTTCATGACCATATTAATAACTTATTAACCAAGGTCAGGCAGTTCCTACCTGGTCTTTATTAAATCAGGAATATTTTGGATGAACATAACAAAACACTTATTTACAACCTGCATACTTTCTCTTGTCCGATACGCATGCCCTATTTTTGCTTATACCTCTTCTGGATATATCGACCGTCTTCAAAAAATACTAAATAAAGCTTGTAAGATTCTATTCAGAGATGTTAACTCCACACAAAAAAACATCAAATCTTCTTCAAGAGAAATTTCTGATGACCTTTAGGCAAATTTCTGATTTAACAGTAATTACACAAAATTACTTTAACAAAGATTACAACATACCTGTGAAGAGAGCGATCTGGAACAATAATAATTGGCTTACCATTCCTTCTTTCAGGAACTCTTATGGAATGAGAACCATGAATTTCATTTCACCATCTTTACTGAACAAACTTCCCATAAATTTGCGCGAAATTAGGAATAAATATAGATTGAAAAAAGAATTAAAAATTTGGATGTTCTCAAAGAAATAATGCTCCTGTTTTAACCTGTGTTTATATTTATGACAGTAACTTTTCTTACTTACTGTTTGCATTTTACTTTTTATTAAAAAAAATTGACAACCTGTTAAAACTTATAAGACTTGAAAATGTATTTAAAAAAAAACACATCTGCTGCCTATATCGTCTTAATTATTTATTATGTTAAATGGCACATACAGTCTGCGGACTCGGGCCTTCAGATGTAAACCATTATGAATAAAATTATTATTATTATTATTATTATTATTATTATTATTATTATGGAATATGGAATTTAAGAGGAATATATGTAAAAATGTATGATGCATGATTATAATTTAACATATACAAATAACAAAATGTATTACTTGCTTGCACACACAAGTTCTTTGGAGCTTCGTGCCTGTACTAACAACAACTTGTACAATAAAGCATATATTATTATTATTATTATTATTATTATTATGGTAATAGATATAAACTAAGTTATACATAGTTTAACTTAGTATAAACTAAAGTTATTATTATTAACATGGCCGCCTGGGTTGGTGTCAAAAAATAGTGGAGAAGTCATGACTGAAATAATGTTGATTCCTTAAGAGCAGATTGAAAAGTGGCAAGTGGAAGCATTAGGTGTCAAAGAACAACTATAGAAAGTTTGGTGAGTGTAGAACAACTAGAAATATCGAAATTGGAGCAAAACATTTGAAGCCAAAGTGATCAACAGGTGTTGCAAAAAACCATAACACGGAACATTTTGGTGCATTTGAAATTGGGTTTGAAAACCCCAAAAGTGCAAAAAGTTTGAACTCGGACTAAAAAGTGCTCCAAAAGTTCGAAAAGTGCTGACCCAGAATGAACCTATTTAAATCAGATCAAAACTTGACAACCCAAAAATCAAAAAAAAAAGAATGTCTAAATGTAGTGAATGTAAAAATCCATTAGGAAAACCGGAAGATCATGTGAAATGTGGTACATGCAACGCAAAATACCACTATAAATGTGCTGGTGTAACACAAAATACGTGGAAAGCAAAAAGTGAAGCCAAAAAAGAAGAATGGAAATGCTTAAAATGTCGAAAGCAAAGAACTTTATCAGGTACAGAACACGACCAGGATACAGACCAAGAGAATGAAGAACTCATTAGTGATAAACAAAAAGAACTTGAAGACAGAAGCAGGGCTGACATAAGACCAGATGCACAAAATAAAAGTGGAGACAAGACAGGAGAAAGTTCAAATGAAGGAAACAAACAAACGAATATGGAAATGAGTATAATCAGAATGGAGAAGAAACTGGATAAACTGTTAATAGCATATGAAAAAATTGAGGAACTTATAAAAACGGTGGAATTTATCAGTAAAGAACAGAAAGAACTGAAGAAAGGAAATGAAGCAATGAAGATCGAAAAGAAGAAGATGGACGAAAGAATACGAACACTGGAAAACAGGGAGATAAAAAATAACATAGTAGAACAAACAGTGGCAACTATGAACAGAGAAGCAAAGGAGAAAGGAGAAAGATCAATATGATCGGAACAGAAACTTGGAAGTCAACCAGCTGGACTGGATGGAAAATGAAAACATCAGGGAAGTAGTACGCACATTAGCGGATAACTATCATTCAAGGCTTCCAAGATAATGATGTAGATCCGGTACATAGAAACCGAATAGAGATCAAAACAAACCATTAATACAGTTCAAACATAGGAACAGTAGGCAAGTGTGCCTGGATAAAGAAAAAAGATTTGTTACCAACGACAATGTTTACAGGAATGGAAATAGGAAATGGATATATTTAAATGAAAATATGACTCCTTACATGATGAGTTTATTTTGGAGAGCACGAAATTTTGCAAGGGATTATGACTTCAAAAATGTATGGTTCAAGAATGGAAAAATAATGATGAGGACGAATGAAACTGAGCAAGAAGTGAAAATAATACGTGGAGAAGAAGATCTAATGATTACGACAACCATTCAATAAGTTCACAAACACAATATTTGAAAACAGCAGTGAAATTGAAGGAAAAATCAAGGAAGATTGTAGGGACTTTAAAAGTGTAAAGGTGCTACATACTAATATTAGAAGTTTAAGGAAAAATTGGGATGCAATGCAGCTAAAACTACTAGAAACTAAAATTGATTGGGATATCATAATATTGACAGAAATAAACATAAAAAAGACGAAAATGATATATATAACTTACATGGTTATGAAAAAAAACTATGACAAGAGAAACAACTAAAAGAGGAGGGAGAATAACGATTTTTGTTAAAGAAGATTATTGTATAGAATGCACAGAAAAAACTTTTAAAGAAAATAATGTAACGGATATTGAAATAGGATTAATGAAGGAAAAAGAAAAAAATAAGACTAATTGTAATATACAAAAAAACCTAATACATGTAAGAGAGAGTTTATAAAAAAACTAAAGACTATAATTAAGAATGA
Organism: Lithobius niger; assembly: GCA_023313725.1. NCBI lineage: Eukaryota > Metazoa > Arthropoda > Chilopoda > Lithobiomorpha > Lithobiidae > Lithobius > Lithobius niger. The sequence goes on along the minus strand of JAHWFP010017469.1, from coordinate 9,480 downwards.
AGAATCAAATTGGTCTATTGATATACTGAAAAATACAGAAGACTTAAAAGACAAACACGAACAACATTTAATAGACAACTACGAAAATACACTAGCAAAGTTAGGATATGAAAAAAATGATTCTCCAACAAGAGAAGAAATAACCATTAAAAATGGACAGAATCAGATACACAAATCATGCATTGACCATATTTTTATCAAACATAATAAAGGAGAAGCTAGAGGAGCAACATTATTAGAACAAATTTCTGATCATTACATGACTATGTGATGGATATGGAGTACAGGAAATGTTAAAACTTTATTTCAAATATGGAAGTCAAATGTGGAAGTATTTTCCTGCTAACATCTCCCCATGTTTTCAAGCTGAGTTCTGCCTCCCATGAAATAGGTTGCAAGTCAACATTGTTTCAAGGGTATATATTTTTCTCACCTATCACACTGAGTTAGAAACAAGAAATGTTAATATCAAAATTTAAACGACATAAAACTAATACTCAGAGAAAAATTAATATGAGAATCTTAAAAGTACACTGAAAATATTAATAAGCAAAAATAAAATACCCCCTAGTGCAGTGTTAATAATGGTAAAAATGTATTGTGTTTTTCAATATGATGTATTAGATACTCAAACAAGCTATTTTCAATAGCATCGAGGATTACAATGTAATAATTGTAATTGTTAATAAAAAGTATTATTATTATTATTATTATTATTATTATCATTATTATTATTATTAATATTATGGTAATATGTATAAACTAGGTAATTATTAATATTTATATTATTTATATTATTTGTTTATTAATTTGCTTGCTTACTTTTTTATGTTATGTATTGTAGCTCAAACAAGTTTTTGTTAAAAACTTCGAGCATTGTTAAACAATGAACTATTAATATTATTAAGTATTATTATTATTATTATTATTATTATTATGTTGCAATTCAATACCAGCTAAGATGTGGCGGCGCCGTAAAGCAGTGCTAAATCGGGAACAAGGCCAATTACAAGAAAGCCTTCAAATGTCTGTCTATCGTCAACTGTGGAAGTATCTTCCTGCTACCATCTCCACATGTTTTCAAGCTGAGTTCTGCCTCCCATGAAATAGGTTGCAAGTCAACACATTGTTTCAAGTGTATATATTTTTCTCACCTATCACACTGAGTTAGAAACAAGAAATGTATTTTCCTCACACCCCATTGCACAAATCAGGTCTACTAAGCTGTGCTTGGTTGGGCGAAGGTTGTGAGTCATCAGTCCCTAATACAGGGAAGTAAGGAACTAAAATATTTAAGTTACAAGGCGAGACGATGACGAATTTATGGTAAATGAAGGAAGTAACCGCACTACTCTGAAAGTAGCAAAATAATCAGCTTTTTCTAACTCCATAAAAATGTTAATTCCAAGTAACATAATTCTATGGTAAAAAATTTAACATTGCACAAAAAATTGTCGCACATTATATGTTTTTATTAGTCGCCTTAAAAAACTAAACATTATATACTGTTTTATCACTTTGTAACTACTTTCCAAACCTGTACGCATAACGTAGCTCAGTACATAGTGACTGTTAGGCTTTTTTCTACTTCTGCCATTGCACTGGAAGTGTAATTAAGTGTAAAACTAGTCAAAGCAGAAAGAGAAGAGAGTGGCACATCGAAACGAAATATATTGGAAAATTCTATTAATTACTTTGAATTCGTGTCAGTCATTCACACACGGGCATCGTGTGGTTATTTAGTGGAACCTACAACGATTTCAATGACACGTGAAACAAGGTTTGTTTGTTTATCGATTTTTATAGCTGGGGATTTAAACTAATTGATTGTTATGGTTGCACCAACATTTGTTGGAAATCAGTATATTGCATTTGTTAAAATAGTTTATAAAGTCCTTCGATATGATACAAATACATGCAGGCAGTGGGAAAAATACAAACAGTAAAAATCTGGTTTTGGCTCTGTAACTTAATTCAGAACACTAAATCGTCATAACCCCTGACTCATATTTCCTGGCCAGTGGCTTTTTTTATTTTTTCTGCTGGCCTCAGGACTTTATATCCGTAGTTTTTTTTTTGTAAAGGTTAAATATCAAAACTATATTGGTGTTACACTAACTAAATATTCGAAAATAATTTCTACCAAAGTTCCCTGCTTCTTTTATGGACTTGTGTAAGGGAAGTTAGTTCTATACACAGTCGCAGGGTTATTTTTTATTGTTTTGGCTGCATTTTCAGAATGTACTTACGTATTGTATCAATATTTCCACTACTAATTTTCACGAATGTTTGAAAGCAGAATTCAGTACATTTTGTGTGATGTTATCAGAGGCGGATTTATCAGAAGCTGCTTAGGGGGTTGCACCGAATATTTTTTTTATACACAAATAAAATTTGAAAACTTTTTGTGCTATTTTAACCGTATTTCTTTTACCGCAGTTTCCTGCCTACAGGGTCCCAAAGCACTCCTCTAAGGACACCAGAAACTGCTATGTAAAAGGTTCTGTGAGAAGAAACAACCACTTCAATATTTATATTGGCACTATTGAGGCGTCTTCTATAAAAAGTTCAACTTTTTAATTAAATTTTTGCATTTCTGTGGTTTACAATTTTGTTACATTCAGTCAAGCTCACGCAGTTCTTGCAACTTCAATTCTTTGGGTGCTCACTTTCTATACTGGCTGAGTGTTTGACACCAAAAGCTGGCAGCCGTTTTGGCCCACTGGCCTAGAAGAATAGCCCCAATCCATAGCTGTGAGGATTGTATTTTTGGGGGGCGGGAGTACAACAGTTTCACCATAATTTAACTATAAACTTCTAAAACCACTAATCTAACGGCGAGTTTTGGAGACAGTTTCGCTCTACAGTTAAAATAACCTACATAAATAAATACACTTCTGTAGGATTTAATGACTAAAACTAGCCTAGTCGTTTGCTAACACTCACTCATTCGATGTTGTCTCACTTAGCTTTAGGCATTATCTTCGTAATATTCGTATGCCAACAAGAAGAACTGCCACAGCACATCCCTCATAAAATGAGATTAACAAAATGAAGTTATTTATTTAACACGGAATTTTTCAGTTTGCATTCCAGGTACATTGGTCTTACATGCAATGCACTTATTTAGTGCTAAATAACAACTTGCTTTCGCTCTGATTTTTGCCCTCTTTACTACCCCACCTCTGCCACATGGCTCGCTCATTTTTGCATCGTCTTGCGATGCTTGGTGAAATTTCTGTAGCACCTCTTATGCGGCTGACATCGAAATCATGAATGAACACGAATTTTCATTATAAAATATCTTAAATCCATTTAATCCAGGTCAGGAATTCAGATCATAATATGTGGTTAAACGGAAACTTATATCACTTATGGCAGAATGGGCTAAGCATATTCATTCTTTTATTCATAACAAATTTTAAAACATTTCGCTTTTTGGTTGCATTTGTGTAGTTTGGATGGAAGTAATACGAAAGACTAGAATGGAAATATTTAACAAGTTGCATTTATGGTTAGAACTTCTTCGAAGCTGTCACTTTCGTTCTTGATAGAAGCAGGCTGTTTATGAGGCTTGGCACAGTTCAACATGGCTATCTAGCAAGTGGCTGTATTAGAGTCTTTGCATAATTGCAGGGAGTGCACTGAAGTGGCACTGGCATTTTTCTGTAGCAGTTTGGTTTATATTTCCGTTTCCGTAAGCTTGTGTCATTAATTGGTTTTAGGCTGTGAAACCAGTTCTTTAAATTCTCTCACTTGTTTTCCAAATCAGAAGCAGTGATAATCCCTTCCTTCAAGAAGAAAGGCAACCGTAGATTTAAAGACGAACTAACATTCTTTTTATCACCAGCCAGACCTGGTTTTAGTTGTGGACGAACCTCTCCTCATGCGATGGACAACCATTCGATAGCAAATGATTTCGAAAGCAGTTAATTTTTTTAATCGAATATTCAAGCCATGTTTTTCTACTATCTGACTCTTGAGAGACAGAGATTTTCACTTACTGAACATAGCTTACACTCTTGTATTGATTAAACTTCACCCATCACTCAATATTTATTGTAACTTTTCAGATATTAGTTTATTAAAATGAAATGCATGTATGTACGATTTTACTGGTATTCTGACTGCAGCTTCATTAGAAGAGAGACGGACTAGTAAGTCATATTTTACTTTGTGACAGGTGTATTCTTGACATAAGTCAGTTTGGTTGTCGACACCCATCACTAATTATCCCAAGTGGAGCATTCATAGCTGGCATAGTTTTCATTACCTCCGTTTCTGAATTTATCTGCTCCATTACAGTGCTACCCCTCTGACTTATTTTATGCCCTGAGATCATTAGGGTTGTGATTTTGGTTGAGTAATGACATTCTTTATCATGGTAGTCCTACTCATAACTGGTGAGGCTTGTCAAAAATGAATTATATAATGAACAAAAACTAGATATAAAGAGCGATTATTACATTTTGTCAATTCCACAACGTTTGTAGGAATTGCAATAAATTGGAATTACAAACTGGAATTTGTAGGAGCTGCAATAAATTCCCTCATCCCCTTTTCTGACTCCTTAAAAATTGTAGAGACTGTTTCATCTTGGATCTTTACTTTCAGGTTGATATCGTTTTAAACTGAGGGGGGGGGGGGGCAATGGTCAAAAATCCCGTATATCGTTTCCCTAAAATCCCCAACTTCTAAAATCGAAACTTACCACCCTCTACCCCTTGGATTTTTTCCTGTACCCCATTAATTAATCTCGGGACCACCCCAAATGCAGGGTTTTTTCCCCATAGTTCCAAATATCCAGTATCGGACCACCCTAAAGCAGGGCTTTTTTCTCCTTAGTCGTCCTTAGTTCTGCTTAGTTCCAAACAGGTTCCAAAAACCCAGAATCAGACCACCCCAAACACGACCCCAAATACATCCTTTTTTACCGATCTCTAGGAGCATTCGTTACAATCATAACGTCAAACTTTTACGACTGTTATTACCAACGAACATTGCTGATCACTACGTATGCTTTATCACAGAGGGACTTCCAAGTTTTTCTGTAACACGACTGTTTGCTCAAAAGTCTGATATTACACAACTACTTCTCACTACATAACAAAATGATATAAAGGTAGGATAGTGTCGTTCGTAACATAAGTACCCTGAAAAGAACTGAAGAACAATCAAACAACTAGCTGTTAAGTATCCAGATGGAAGGCATTAGCATTAAAAATCGTCTCAGATTTGATCCAAAACGCTATTGCGTGATTGGCATGTGTACAATACTTGCAGAATATCGTTTTTACCTCACGACGTACTACAAAACGCTGAAATACTTCACACTCGACTAGAGCAGGGTAACCTACATCTTGCGAAGGAAAACCTCGTCTTTTCCATTTGCAGCGATAATGCCAACGGCAAAATGGCAAGTGTTCCCTACCTTGCGCTACCATCGTGTGGGAAGGAAGAATCAATTCGCAGAAAATGTTCTTTGACACAAGTATGAAGCTAATAAAAAGGAATTATATGGGGCAGAAACGCATATTTCAGTAATTTTAGAACAGATGGTGAAGGACCCAGATGCCGGGTTTTACAAACGATGATTAGAATAGCAAGCAAATCATTTGTGTGTGAGGGACCATTAGAGAAGACTGTTGGGCCAGTTGATGCAACTCTCAACTTCGACTTAAACATGACTTAAAAATAGCTTGTATTCTGTTGCTGGTATGATGGTTAGTAACCAAATTTAACAAAGAATTGTTACAAAGAATCTTTGAAGAGGTGCTTCCATTTGAAGAATGTTATGTCGCTGCTAAGTTGTTCAATGTATGTACATGATAGGATGAATGTGCCAGTTGCCACAAAGTTACTGAATATGATCATTGATGCTTCAAAGAATCCGAAGACATTGTTCAAAAATTTCCATCTGAAGGATGGTTGTGAAGACTTTCAAGTCTTGTTCAGATATCTGAAGCTGTTTTAAGTGCTTATGGAGAACCCTCTTGATCTGTAGGACATCATACTTCATGTATACAAACTTGCATATTTACTGCATGCTTGCTACAGCACGAATGGAACCAAGAATATATCATCTCAACTGTACTAAGATTTACAAGTACTATTCAGGATACCTTCAGAACACTAGTATAGTACTAGAAGCATGCACCTGGGGTATCTCGATTAACATTTCAGCTTGGCTCAGACTTTGTGGAGACTGCATTTCATGTTGTCAGAACTACGATACACGACCATAATTGTGATATGACTGCACTTGAAGATAGGTTAGTGCATGTGACTACTACTTAGCACGTTCTAACGAATCATCTAGAGTGGCAGAAGCATGAAAGATCATGCCTAAATGTGAAGGATGGGCTTGATGCTATTATTATTTCAGACTGGGTAGGTAACTACTCAGCAGCATCTTTCACATCTTAAAATTGTAGGAAATCAGACTGATCCGTTCACAGTAATGTTCTTAGTATGCATCACCAGAAACCTTTCTGGAAACTCTTAGAGTCATGCCAAATTTCTTTTCCTAATAACAACGATAAAATTGTAGGCGTTAAAATGACTTGTTCATCCCCGTTGTATCTACAGGAAAAATACGATGAAGATAACGAATTTTCGGAAAAACTAAGCGTGGAACTAACCACAGACGACCCAATATTTCACGATGCGAGATTGGACAGTGCAACAGTGACAACATCCAGCAGCTCTCATGATGTAGTCAAGAAGTTAACTATGACGACCTAGAACTACATCTTCTTTGGGTGATAGCATGATGGCAGTCAACAATTCCTTTCCTTTCTTTACTATCAATGAAAACAGATACATAAAGCCACTGTTCTGAAGGAAATAACAAAGGATATGTCCCTTTTCAGCAGACAGGCTAAGAAGATTGGCTCAGCATGTTATCCTGGAATGAAGACATTTGTTTTAAACAATGCTGGATTTTAATAGGTGATCCTGCAATTTTTTCTTCAGCAGCCTAATCTGCAAACCGATGTGCAGTACTGTTTAGCGATTGGTGTTGCATCCTCAGTAAGTGTTGATTCACTATGAAAAAATGTTGGCACTTTCAAACTTCTACAGTCAACATGAACAGGGAAACCATGAAGAATGTGGTAAACTTAAACATTTTTCAGTATAGCGAAATGCACATTATTGCAAGGAAATTTATGTGAAAGTTACCGATTCCATTCTGTGTCGTCACACCTTGCATTCTATAAAGAACTGTGTATAGTTGTACAACATTAACGATGTGAACGCTGCTTTCGACCTAGTGATGCAAGATCGAAGACAAGATAGTACCAAACCTCCAAGCATTACTTGTAAATGCTTACCCACAAAGTATTGTGAAGGATCAATCTTAAAAGAACTTTTTAAAATTCGACTTCCTGAAGAAAATACAACCACCCCATTTGATCACATTTAGCAGTGATCATCAGTTGCTGCAACCAGTGCCAGAAAATGCCTTGACTTGCAAAGTTGAACAGTATAGGCGACTCATTAATAAGTTGGACATGGAAAGACATGTTGGTTTTCTCGTCCTAAACCATGTCGTGTCCCCATAATGTTGTGGATTTTGTGGATGCATTCCAAGTAAATATACACTTAAAACGTGTTTTTGTAAATATTACGCGGTAACCCCAGTTAGCCAACATCTAATATGTGTTTATTTTTCTTGATTTTACTGCAACATTATGGCCTCTGCAATTTGGAGCAACTATTGGAAAGAGCAAGAATAAAATCATTGGAATTATTCATGGTGAGGGTCCCTAGTTTTGCAAATTCAGCTTTAAATAAGCAGAGATTTCAAAACACCCTGCACCAATCAGCCAGTCTACTGTAAGAAATGAGAAGACTTTGATTGTCCCGTAGGTTCGTCGGTGACTCCCCCACCAAGAGTGTATTGGAAATGCAGTCTTGAAGAACATTATACGGTTGCTCACCCTGGCTGCGAAGTTCACGAGAAACAATCTGCAGAGATAGATATGTTAGAAAGCAAAATAAACTGCTTGTAACCCTGCAGCTGTTGTAACCAAAATAAAGGAATGAAAAACGAAAAGGTGTAACGAAAATAACTTGTTGTAACCCTGCTTCTGTTGTAAATAAAGTCTGGGGACCCTGGGGATAGCACTGGAATATTTTCCCAAAAAAATATTTCTTGCTGAGACCCACCCTTAAAAGAGGGATTTTTTTCCAAGCAAATTTCGTTTAGAAGGCCCACCCATGGGGGTGACGATATACAGGATTTTTGTCCCTATGCCCCCTAGTCTTAAGTAGCAAGAGTTTGCTCTATAAATTTTGTTACTAAAAACGTAGCTTTATTCCTCCATCATTACATCGACTATGACTGACATTGGTTGTCCTTAGAAAGCTGCCAAGTTTAGACTCTTTCAATTCAATTTAAACACTGGTTATGAAATTAGAATTATTAATGCACAACAACATCCCAGACTATGAATTGGTTAGCTTAGTAGATCATTCCTAACAAATAATTTAACAGAGTCTTACTGAAATCAATCAGAGCATTGCATACATCCACCCTCTCCAGTGGATGGCTTCAGGCAGATGTAACAATAATGACAACGAAAAAGATATAACTAAAAGATATTACGTTGCTAACAATATAAACCTGATCATATTCAACAATCACCAACTAATCCTTCAACTACCTTCACAGCTCTCTTCTTTTATTACAGTTGATGATCATAAGTCTTTAACAATTCAACATGGATGACACTGTAAACAATGAAAGCCAAAACAATACACTTTGACATCTGGAGGTAGAACCCATAATGTCTAAACATTAAGACGTGACAGAATGGCAACGAGATGAAACCCTAGTAGAGTTTTATTTAAGATTTTACAATTTATTTCCCCTCCTACTGCAACTTCTAGTGCTCCGAATTTCCGTTAAGTCTGGCAATTCGTTCTATTTTGGCTAGTAGAATAAGTGCACGGATGAGAGTTACATTAATCTTTAAATTCACTTCAATGAATTGCTTGAGTTGTGGAACTAGTGCGGATTAATTATAATTAAAATCTGTGCCTTAATACTAGAACAGGAAGCGGCATTGCGTTAACGAAGCTTAATATGTTCAATGGTTGTTTCCTAATGCAATGCGTTAGCCAGGCTCAACCACTGTTATTATAAAGAGACTAGCCTAGAACAAATGCAACTAAATTAAGCCTTGTTAACGCAATGGAGTCATGACTTTATCCTGGTTGGTCGTGAAGTAATTATTTTTTAATTTACCTGTTGTTAAGTTATGAAACTTGGTTGGTCATACATGCTGCACAGGCCTACAGTGTTGGTTTCAAAGAACTTGAGAAGCGTTAGAAAATAATAAGCGTTAAAGCCTAGTTTGTAGTGTTAAAATTAAATTTGTGGTAGGCAATGTAATTTATAACTAGGTACGCTACTCAAAAATTTGGCTAACTGGTTAAGTAATTTATGTAGTCTTGAGGTGCTTCAGTTAATTT
>JAHWFP010017467.1:0-24947 GCA_023313725.1 Lithobius niger | reverse complement strand
CTAGTTCTTCCAAATATGCCCAGTTAACGTTCTGTATTTTTTTTTTTATGATTTCAGAGTAGTTGTAAGCAATTTTTGGTGGGATGCGCAGGATTAATTCATTTTTTTATGACTATTTTACCATAGGATTGTTTTCCTTCATGATTATTTTTGATTATTTTACCTTGCAATAAATTGATGTTCAGAAACCTTAAAATTGTCGATGCCTTACTGCCTGATTCTTTGTTTCCAGATAATGTAATCCAGACGAGTTGATTAATTCTTCCGTCCATTTACGTCCTCTTTCGTCCCCGAGTTAATTTTTTTTTTTTCATTTCCTTGAATGCCAGAAGTCTGAAGTACTTTTCGATAGGCTAGAGTACTTTTCCGTTTGTTACTTTTAAAGCTAAAAGGCCTAGTGCTCCCTGGTTAACTGATTCTATTAAATCATTCATGAAAAAAATAGACAGAGCTAAAGCCTTGTTCAACAAAACTCAAAAACCACTCCACTGGGAAAATTATAAAGATCTGAGGAATAAAGTTAAAAAACTTGTTAGTAACTGATCATTTAATATCAGTATTCGTTTCGCCATTGTCACTTGTTAGTAATGCAAAGGTGCACTACTTTGACGATCTGTTTCATTATTGTTTCGCGCACACGCAGCAAAATAACAACATCAAAGTTGAAACTATCAATGGGTCACTCCGACGATCAATCTGCTCTCGGTTAAGAATAACTGTTTCCGAACTGCAGCAAATCGCGGAGGTTCCAATTTTCGTAACGTAAGAAAGGGTTCACAATGATACTACGTTATACACCACACTAAAAGCTATAGTTTACAGTACAGTACGCTAGTCTGCAGTAGTTCAACAGAACGCCACCATCTGAGTTGTAAAACCTTTATTGTAAATTGATTCTAACAAAAGATATTGTAACAAAGAATCTTTAAAATTACTTCGATAAAATTCACTGTATATATATTTATTCGAAAAAATGAGATATAGTCGAACTACTCAAGTAAAAAAAAAAAGGTTTACAATGCGCCAAGTTTTAAAGTTGCGTTGTATGTCTGATGAGTGGAACCTTGGCTCGTATTTGATATCACAGACGTTCAATGGCTAAAACTTGACGAGTTTTTTGCATACAATTTGTTGTTTTTGGTTTAGATTTCTTTTATTCGTAATGGTGAACAGGCGTCTTTAATATGAATGGAGAAGTTTTTCAGCCGGACAACAAAACACAAAAAATTATACACGCCAAAACATTCGCCAACTTAATCGCACCGAATAATACTTTGGACGTTAAATGAAAACTTGAACATTGCTACCGAAAGTAGCAATGTTCTAGTTTTCATTTAACCTTCGAACTATTAAGCGGTGCGATTAACTTGGCGAATGTTTTGGTGCGTTGATATCACTCCTTTGAAGGGCAGAACCATTCGGAACTTGGCGTTATTTTCACCAGTTTTGGTTTTTGATATGATATTGTTTATACGCCGTATCAATTTTCGTGCCTGTTATGTTGTCCGGCTGCAAAAATTCTCCATTCATATTAAAGGCGCCTGTTCACCATTTCGATAGCTACCCACGTTACAGATTCCCCGTCATCCAATAGGCTGATGTGCGTCACGTGATCTCGTTTAAGTTTCGAAAATCGTAGCGCTGCTCCGAATAAAGTTGTTCTTTTTTTTTAATTTACCGCTATTTTCTTTATATTGCTTAAAGATTCTACGGTGCAACGTTTAAGGCCGCCCGCGCACTGAGCGACTTGGCCGCGCGGCCAGGTTGCTGCAGCCAATGAAAATGATTAGTTTACATAAACGGTAAGCATTCTCATTGGCTACAGCGACCTGGCCGCGCGTCCAAGTCGCTCAGTGTGCGGGCGGTCTAAGAGCTGAAAAGGTGAAAAGGCGCCATTAATCCCAGCTGTTTTCGGTCGTCTCTCTTTTTTTTTCTTCAGATGTCTGAAAACAGTCATTTCTAGTTTGTGTTGAACGGCGCCAGTGCCGGATATACGGGGGAGGGGGGGGGGGGGAGATGGGGCAACCTCCCTCCACACCCCTCCCCCCTCCTAGAGGTTCTGTAATGGTCCAAGAATTACTTATCACATTTAATAATGATGATAAGGATAAGTTCGCGACATGACCTCGCGTAAATAAATAATAAATCACAAGATAAAGAGCAAAAGAAGCAAACAGGCTGCATTAAAGACTGGCCTTGTGAGGATACAAGACACACTAATCTGAGAATGAAAGAAAAGACAAAGTGGGGCAAGGAGGCCTGATGGTTCGTATTACCGTCTCACGTGCCTGAGGTCCCGGGCTCGAGTCCGGCATTAGCCACCCGTAGCATTTTCAGGAAGAGAAGAGTCCTGTGATGTCTCGTGCTCATGTCGATTATGGCACGTAAAAAGGCCTAGGAATTTCCGATGGGACTTACCTAGTAGAATTGTCCCTCTCTCCTTCTGGCGCCAGGGCTACGGCTGGGAGCGTGTCGAAAGGCGACCCGTCTTTAACTCAAGACTTCCCGCCCACCTCATGAAACTTGGATACTAGGAAACGGGCTTTGGGCCTATTTTAGGCGGAGCCAACAGACCTTTATTTCAAATTTATATTTAGTGTTTATTTTAATGACTGTACCATATTTGTTAATGCTCCTTAAAAATCTGGGAAAAATGCTCACTCGGCTAAGTTTGAGCTCTTTGCCTTTTGGTGTGATGTACAGCTGTTATTTGCAGGCCTTTGTCTTATTTTAGCTTTTTTCTTCGAGTAGCCCAAAGCTACGTACCATATTTATTTTAAAGGCTTTCGTTTGCTCCATCACTTAGTGTCTGTTTAGTTATTTTTAACTTCTTTCCACATCCGACACTAAGATGTGAGCCATCGCCGCCGACTACAAATAAAACTGCACGTTTGTTACGGTGGTTGGGCTGCCGCTGCTAATAATTCTGACATTGTTTACAACAATAATTACTCCTGTGCAAAGTGCCTTCCCTAAATTACAAATGTTAATAATAAAGCATAAATAAATAAATTGCATAAATACAATTTAATTGTAAGCCAAACAATCATCAGAACGATTTTAACAATGCTCAAAAGATACAGCAGGTTGGCAATTCTGCCGCTGGTCTAATACTTGACGACGCCTCCAACGAAAATATTGAGGCGCACACCTCTATCACGCACAGCGGCAGACATAAAAATCATTTTATAATCTATCAGTAACGATCACAATATTGCAGGTCAAAAAGTGTTAGCTCTTAGGCCTACTTTAGCTTTTAGGCCTAATTTTTAGTTTTCATTTGTATTTCGTAAGGAGCAGCTGCGTTTGAGGTTAGGCCTTGTCATTAATGCGCCACGGCTTCGAGACTATACACGTTGCCGTGGTAACGAAGAATCTTTAAACTATGAGACGCAGGCATGTTGTTGTTTCGTGCTGTGAGGAAAATACATCGTCTCAGTTTGGTTTTATATGTATCACTTCGCCGTGATACGATGATTTAGGTTTCATATTTGGGATTCCCATCGCTAGTGTAAGTGCTAGTTTCGTTGCCATGCTGAAGGTAATCCCTCCAAACATTCTTTTTTTCAAATGATGCTAAGGTGTATCGTTAACGGAATCCTTTTTTTTTTTTTATGGTTGCGATGTTCCAGTACTGGTTAAAATGCGACAATCAAATGCTATTATTTCATTGAGTTACGTCGAAAAAGGTTATTAGCTAGAAAGAAGCAAGCAAAATTTAATTTGCCGTATTTTTTAAAGTTCACTTGACTTCCACCAGCATGGTGTATGCTGCTCGTCAGAATTCCTTAACTATTCGCGACTCTAAATTTACAATGGTGAGTGTTAGAAATAAATTCACAAATTTGTAATTTCTCCCGTAATAATTGTTCGATTTACGACAAATTTTGGCTCAGCAATACTAATTACGAGTATCAAGCGTTGTACCAAATTTCATTCCAATCCGATCTTCCGTTTGAGCGCCACTCGACTAAAAATGTGCAACCAACCAACGGACCAACCAACCAACATTTTGCAATTTGGTGTCCGTTATAGGCTACGCTTTGCTCGCTCGCTCCGCCAACAAAAGATTATATGAACACAAAATGTCCCCTTCTGATCCAAATCTTACACTTAATAGCATACAGCAACCACCAACTAAAAAAAATTACTGTCGGAAAAATGCACTCCAGTCGTTGGGGCAAAGTACAAAAAAAAAAGTCATTTAATTCCTAGATCCACCCCTCAACGGTGCTTACGTTGCACGATTATGACCAGCACTGATATGCTTCCTGAATTTTGATACGCTACATGCGTGCGTTGTCTTGTCCGTATAAGGATTGCGGAGATAAAAAGCTATTTTCACTGGTTCCTTATCCATCATCCATTAACTTATCACTCCCATTGTACTTGAATGTGTTTATTTCTTTAGGTCTACGTCAGAATAGCTATATTAAATTTAAAAAAAAATAAAAAACTAGCAACATACAGACATCGGAGCGACTTGAAAATTAACATGAAGTACATGTTAACGTAACACAGCACAATGTTTTAATGTATAGCGCAGCTTAATAACGTTAAGTAAAATACATGAAATCCAATGAGTGACGAAATGTAACTGAGTAGCAGTTGACCGTATCACACAGGGACGTGCACACAGGGGGGGGGGGGCTCGAGGCCCTGTCCTCATGGCAAAGTGCCCCTTTTTTTCTGAAAAAAGTACCCTTTTTATGGGAGCGGTGGTGTAAAAGAGCCTAAAAACGCAAAAAAAGGCAACAACTGCTACGAAAGTGGTGCAAAGAGGCGCAGAAATGATTAAAATCCAACAAAAAGGGGTTAAAAAGAGGTTAAAACACCAAAAAAAAAAAAGTCCCCAGAAAAAAGTAAGTTTGCCCCTGCCCTCTCAGGGGCCTGTGCACGTCCCTGGTGTCACATAATTTTCTTACGCTTTTAAATCTGACCCAGGGTACTGAAAATAAAAATTTGACCAGTACCTGGGCTAGACCCTGCATCGTAACCCTCTCAGACTCAGATGCCGACAGAGTTTGTGACTGCCATGACGAAGCTATAGCTAACTATGTAGTGGCATTCCGTGGCATCGATATCTAAGCCAACGCAGCCTGAGTCACAAGTGTAAGTGTGCATTTATGCAATTACTCGCATTCGCCTTCTCGCAGCTAGAAGCTAGAAGTCATCTAAAAATTCCAACATGGCGGCGGTGTTAGCTCTGCCGGCTCGCAACTAAACGAGTCAGTATTTTAGTTAAGAAGCTACTGAGAAAATCGTTTCGTCATGAGGAATTCTTTATCTTATTGTCACACATTATAAGACTGTAAGCATTTGCTCAAACGATACCGGATTTAACTAATCCAGGTAGCGTTGTTACCATGGCAACGACACATCTGCCATCGTGATTAAATTCTAGCTGCGAGAATGCAAAGACAAGTCTTTGAATAAACGCGCCCTAATCTCCAACAGCGAGACTCTTGTCCGGTATAGTTCGGGATTTGAAAAAAACGAAGGTTTTTCTGAAAAATGCAACCCTCGTGTTTTTTTCGGGTTTTATTTATTTTTTGTTGGGGGGGAGGTTGGGTGTTTACCGTTTTTTTGGGGAGGGGGAGGGGCGGGGGGTTTATCGGATTTTACCGAGTTTAACTAGCCTATAACTTGGGCTTCTATGTTAGTTCATTATTGTTTTACAGGTTGAGTACTAGTTGTTTTTAGACTAGTACCTATAGGTACTAACATATTGTTGCCATCTCTATTGGAATGCACCACTGTATAAGAAAAAAACAACCTTCCCGTACAAACAGTTAACAAACAGATTGAAAGTAATTAATAATTTATTACAAAAAGTAATATTAACTTTACATAAGTAATTAACTGTTGCATGCGCTTAGGATCAAGCCACAGGCCGGGTGATTTTAAAACAGATTTTAAAAAATAGGTAAAATAGATGAAAAAATTAAACTTGTGAGTTTTATTTTGAGCTTTTTCGGGTGGGTTGCACAAGTAGCGGATCCAGGATAAAATTTTTGGCTGGTGGGGCGAGGGTATCACAAACCAGCTAAATGTTGAAACATCATCGATCAGTTCCAGGGTCATTTCCATATTGATTAAGTAGTGGGGAAGAGTGGGGGAGGGAACCTCCAGTGTCCAAAACACCTAATGATTATGAATTTTAAGCTATTTAGAGAATTGTCTGGCTTCTGCAAAGCTTTTGTTCCATTCCTTTAAGGGCGCGTTTATGAAACGACTCGCGTTTGCATTCTAACAGCTAGAATTTCGGTGTCAACTTTTCATCTACCGTTAATTTAAATTTCTCAAACCACTGCAATCTACTTGTTAGTAGGGCAATACGAGTAGGGTATATGGTGAGAAGATGTTTTGTATGCCACGATGTACGGGCACTGGTCAGAACATTCGTTATTTATGTACGGCCCATCCTCCAGTATGCCAGCCCAGTCTGGTCTCCACATCATCTTACAGACATCAGGCATATTGAGGCTGTGCAAGATAATTTACGAGGCACCTACCAGGATTTTATAACCTGCCTTATGCAAGACGTGTAGCTCAGCTAGGTTTGGAGTCTCTTGAGCTACGGAGATTGCACGCTGATCGTTGTCTCACTTACTCCATTTTGCGTGGTCTGGTCGACCTTGATCCTGGGCTTTTCTTTGTAGTCCGTGGTAATGGGTATAATGGGGGCCATTGTCTCAAACTTACTGCTGTATTGCCTTTTAAAAGGGTATGTAGGAGGTATTTCTTCTATAATCGTAAGGTGCACCCTTTGAACTGTTTATCTTCAGGGTAGAGGAGTCTGCAAACTTGGTTATTTTCAGGAGGAGCCTGAGGGAAACTGATCTTGCCATGTTTTTTAGGTGTTTTCAGCCTGCTTGATTGTTAATTTTGTGGGTCTCGCTGTACTGTTCTCTGTATTTTTTCTCTGTTTTGGTTTATGTAGTATATCTCTTTTCCTCTTTGCTTCTTTTAATTCAGGATAGGTGTCAGTGGACCTAAACAGCCTCTTCCTGATCCTTTTTCCATCTTGCATGTGGAAATAAAAATTTTATTATCTACATCGTTAAGGGCGTATGATGTGCGTGTGTGTGTGCGTGTTTGTACGTCTACTCCTCTGGAACCAAAGCACCTACAAACATGGGAGTAGAACCAAACGAAAGATAATTAATTTGCGCTCAGTATAGGCCTATTTTCATCGCTGTACCTTGATATTATGACCCCCAAAAACGCGAAAACCCCTATTTTAAAAACCTGAAAAATAACGTCAAAGTTTTTTTTAAACCCTCATGATGTTTGTTCATGACTTCATAGTTTGTTCATGAAAACCTCCTCGAGCGAAGAGAGATGACCTGGAAAAGGATGCAAGCAAAAATAACCAAAAAGGATGACGTATTTTGCCAAGGGTGCCAAACATTCGTGATTCTGAATCACGGTGGTGCGTGGATTATGCGAGGAGAGCGAGCGATTTGCATGACGTAAAGTAAACTTTTTCAATGTGTGTCTCGCTTTGCTCTCTCTCAATCTTTCATCTCTCACCTTCATAGAGTATTACTTCTGAAGGAGACGTACAAATGTGCAAACAAACAAATCGTATGTTTTGAATGATGTAGATGAAATGCAGGCGCGTTTAGGAATGTGTTGAACGAACTGTGAGCAATAATTACAATTAGTTTGCGTCGAAATAATCAGCACATGATTTTGTGATGCTCTTGGAATCGAAGGAATTACTTGAAGCATGGATCGACGCGCACGTAGTTGTCGGATGGCCAGACTGTTGAAATGATTTATGGGTATCATTTGCTTATGCAGTGAAGCCTTATGAAAAACGCGCACTGCACTCTGACCATTTGCTTGATCGTTTTAGACGTGGAATGTCTGTCAGCAGCATGAAAGCTCCTCAAGCTCCTCATTGCTATTGTTATTAAGCTATAAATTATCTGCAATTCCAACATGGCGGCGGTTTTAGCTCTACCAGCTCGCAACGAAACGAGTCAAAAATTGAGTTTAGAAGCGATTTGGAAAAATTGTTTAGTCAGGAGGAAACCATTATCTTACTGTCACGAATTATAAGACAGGAACCATTTGCTCAAAGGACGTCGGATTTAGTTAATCCAGGAAGCGTTGTTAACATGGGAACGATACCTTCATCATCACGATTAAATTTCAGCTGCGAGATTTCAAAAGCGAGTTGGTGCATAAACGCGCTCTAAGGGCGCGTTTATGCAACGACTCGCCTTTGCATTCTCGAAGCGAGAATCTAATCGCGATGGCAAAGGTATCGTTGCTATAGTAACAACGCTACTCGGATTAGCTAAATCCGACGTCCTTTGAGTAAATGCTTGCAGTCGTATAATCCGTGACAATAAGGTAAAGAATTTCTCCTGGCGAAACAATTTTCCCAGTCGCTTCTGAACTCACATTATTGGCTGTTTTCGTTGCGAGGCGGGAGATCTAAAACCGCCGCCATGTTGGAATTTCAGATGATTTCTAGCTTCTAGCTGCGAGAAAGCAAATACGAGTCGTTACATAAACGCGCCCTAACCCAGAAATAAATTACCCTACTTAATTTTTAGGTCTACTAAAGTGGACGCCTTTACAACTTGTATTGTAGTTCTGCTGTGAGACAATTGGTAGTCTGAATGTGAAATGACTGAACAAATAAATAAATAAATAAATAAATAAATAAATAATTAGCAATTGTTCCCTACATTTATGAAAATCTTATCGTATCAATGGTCGGCAGCAAAGCCGACACGCGGATGTGTCCACGAGTCGAGTTCGTGCAGTCGTAATTTTATGCATTACTGGTAGGGGAAAAAGCGAAAGGATTGAGAGAAGCAGTAATATAATAATCATTCTACTAAACAAAATTTAATTATTAAGTAAGTAACTAGTAAAGGAATTTGCGATTTTAAATTAGTGACGTCATTTCGTAGCAGTTGATTTGGCAAGTCAAATTGTTTTAGGGAGAGGGAACGATCGCTTCCCCCTCTGAATGCGCGCCTCAAGTTCGACCCGAAAAAGCCCGCTGGATTTTTGGGCTTTAGCTTTTTTCGGGCATACCCTGGTATGGTTGCGTAAATACGGCCTGATTCCTGCGTATTGGGCCTTAACTCCTTCTTACTGAGGCCTTTCTTCAGCTTATTTTATTTTATTTTTTTGTTTGGAAGCAACCGAGTGTTCCTGTGCTGAAATATGTTGGATTCAGCATTCCATTTCTGCTTTAACTTTGTTGCCTGTTGCTCAGCCTTTTGTACAGTCAAACTTCACCTTTAAAACCCTTACGCTTCAAAATCCGGCTCTTCGTAAACAAAATAATCCTTTGTGCGGAGATGATAAAATGAAATGAAGTCACCTTTAAATTTTAAGTAATCGAATTTCGCAAACAGAACTCGTAATGTGCCTAACCCCTTCGCATCCTCCAACTACGGTATGGATTTTGTCTGTGCAAATACCACTCTTGGGCCTGTTCAAACATGGGGGTCAAAACGTTTGCTGATCTGTCCGTCTGTTTGTAGAGTTTGTGTGTCCGGTTTCGACTTCCTTAAGTTTTAAAATCGATAGCTCGAAGCTTCAAGGTAGACCAGCCAGACCATCGAAATTATAACCGAATAATATGGGTCGAATCGAGGTGAGACTTAAGCGCCACATCGCTAAATTACCATATATGCAAATTAATCAACAAACAAATTTCACGCAAATCCCTGAGCCTTTTCCATTAGGTAAGCATGATGGGAGGTCAGCACGCTAGGTTGGACATTCGCAACAAGCTACTCTAATCAAACGCTTTCGAAAATGTTAATCAAAATCTAATTCGATTAGGTGAGGCGGGGGAGTGGGGGTCGGGGGGGGGGTCGTGAACTCTCCGCCAAGCCCATTTGGCTTCGTGAGTTACAACTGTGACAGCGAAGCTAGATGAACACGAACACAATAACGCGTACAGGGAAATTTCATTGATACACTAGCGATAGTGCGCGATGCACGCAGTCAACTGCGAAAGGCCACTCAGGCATGCAGCGCCACCGTGCACAGCTGTGCTTATAACCGCGGATTGTGGTTGCATTACATTTGGTCGGCACATCATGTCTGAGGTGTTAATGGCCGCTCGCAGCAAATTTCGAAATAGACCGTTATGTATCCACACACACACATACACGTCGAACACACTAACTACGCAGATACGAAGTGAAACTCTGATCCACTTGCATTAAATGTGTACGCAGTAACGAGACATAAATAAATTAAATCATTTCTATGATTTATAGCCTATAGAGGGGGAGCCGATATCACAGACCTTTCCATTCAATGCATCCTATGTTCGTGTTCGTGTAGGGGCAGAATTAATTTCGAATTTTGAATACTGGTACGACCTATTGATAGATACTGGGGTCCACTATACGTTAACGTGAACTTGTTGGCTTTAAAACTTTAAACATTTATCAAACACATTTCAATACTGAAGAGTATAAGGTCAAATCTGACATGACAGACGGGGGTAATTGGCTGAGGGCAATGCAGATTTGTCTGTGTTTCTGTCAGATATATATTTCTGATGGTAATGCGTTAACCTTTATTCCGAATTTCTCTAAATTTAGGAATAAACGAACTACACCGGATTTTGGGAGTTGCTCCAATGAAAACGGGTGCGTTATATTTCAAATACTTTCGAATATATGTGGTATTAGACTTATACGAAAAGTCAATTCAGTAGTAATAGCCCTAGATGGGTGCACGGGTACACATGTGCACGGGTAGCTACGAGCACTGGGTTATCAGATTCGATAGGTGTCTTGGTCCCGGCTGTACATCTCTGGCTTCGTGCAGACCCGGGTTTGATCCTGGCGAATTGAAGTGTATGTACGGGTTTTTCTCCGGTTGTTTCCCGCCTGTTGCACGAAGCTCTCCTCCGGGTACTCCGGTTTCCTCCCTCATGGGGCAAAAAAGCAACTGTCATAATGGTGGCACCTCTTCCACTTAACATCTGCTCGGTGCATCGAATCTTTCTATTGCTTGAGCTTTTGTCGATAAACGACTACGATTTTCGCACGAGGCCTGTCGCCTGTCATTAAAAACAACGAATGCTAATATTATTTTGCAGTTATAGTTTCAAACTAATTAGCAAGAGTTCGTTTTAGTCTGGTTACTAAATAAAAACTTTTTAGCCGTACGGCTTAGCTTCCTCCGGTTTAGGCAACATGCATTGTTAAAATTGGTCGAGAGAAGACCCGGTGTGTTTATACTAAATTTTTATCATTTCCTAATACTTACCATGAGATTGAATTTCTACCGCTAATACAGTACAAATCAAAATCGATTTATCCTAATAGCGGGCCAAAGAAAATTTATAAGATACGTGCCAAAAAATTGAACATAAAGTTTGTTGTTAAAATACGTTTGTATATTAAAATACGTTTGTATATGTCTACCCTAAAACAAAACTTGTTAAGGATTCCCGCAAGCTTTTCGGCCGTGTGAAGTTGTGATATCAAACGCCAAACTTTTTTGTCAAGCTAATCCACCGAGTAATAGTTCGAAGGTTAAATGAAATATATAAAAATTACTTACTGCGTAATTTTAAATTATTTCATTTAACGTTCGAAGTCTTAGCCGTTGGGATTAGCTTGGCGAAAGAGCTTGGTGCTTGATATCACAACTTCATACGGCCGAAAAACTTGGTTGGAATCCTTAACAAATTTTGTTTTGGGGTAGATATCACATTTTTGGGTCGAAACTGATGCAATCCATTTTTTTCTTAGCAATTATGAGATGGAAAAGCCGATGTAGTTTGCTGGTCCATTTGTTTTTTTTCTTTCTTTTATTTTTTATTTTTTTTTTGCTTTCGTTCCGTTTTGAAGAGAGCTGTCACTTTTTTCATGTGTTTAATATTTATTATTGATACTGCAATATCTGAAACCTTATAAGAATGTTTATTTTTGTTAATATGTTGTTATAACTTCGCATCAGTTAAACCTTACCTTCAGCATCAAACGAGTTCGTTTTTGTTTTCCGGAATCAAAAGCATCAACTAGTAGTCAGCAAGTTGCGCATGCATACAACAAAAAGGTCCTGGTGTATAATCAAGCTGCTTGGTGTATAACCGGGTAGGCAGAGTATAATCACTTGATTTAGCTCCGGCTCATTTGACTCCCACCATGGTAGCAAATGGGATTTACTCAAGGTTAGGATTCAGCTTCAAAGATTCATATTCAGCTTCAAAAATTCAATGGGTCTCCTGACCAGAGCAAACATACAATGGCATACACAACAAAGATTTTAGTTTTCATCTCTAAAAATACATTTATGCGCCTTGTTCACAACACATTAAAATGTAACATTTCGCACCAAGGGACCAGCCCTGCTTAACAGGTGCAAACCTATTTACGTTGACTTTTGGGCTTAAATGTCAGACTGCCTGAACGGGAATAAGTCCAAAAGGCAACGCAAATAGGTTGCATCTGTGTTTATTTGTCACTTTTTGGGTCATTTGGCTTTCCGTCCAATTTTTTAAGTTTTTTGACCAATATGGCCGTACCCAATTGTGTTACACAGGGCTGGTCCCTTCGTGCACAATTTTACCTTTTATTGTACTGTGAATAAGCGCATAAAAGTATTTTTAGCGCTGAAAATTAAGATAATTTTCGGTCCGATCAGGAGACTCATTGAATCGTTGCTCAAGGTTATTGCCTAACGCATTCATCTGGCTCCGTATATACAGCCACATCGCACTTAACATAAAGCATCCCCCTTACTACTTATGTTGTGATGTTACACACCACATGATCCAATGCTGTGTCGTGTAATGGTGCCTCCATCAGGTGCTGCAGTGTCCAAACAAAACAATGGTTGTTAATTTTATGACATTATGTGTGAACATTTACAATGGCTTGCAGGTAGGTGTAGCCATGCTAAATTAAGTGCGCATTACCGTGGCGGATTACTATCGGCTTCGGGGCGCATTACTGTCTGTGGTTACTTAGTGGGAAACAGTTTTGTTATGCAGTCACGTTTAACGTCAATCGCGCTCAGCTTCTCCATATTTTTAAGAAAGGTTGTCGTGAAGGTCCTGCTTTGCTTTGTCTGTATTTTACAAACTTCTTGAAAAGGCAAAGAAATATAGGCTTTTACTTAATTCCTGGAAAAAAACCAGCTGCTGCACTCCAGCCAATACTGTGTTCGTAAAAACCGTAACACAAAAGATGCTGTTTTGAACTTGCTTACTCAATTTTACAATACGTAATGTATTAGACTGCGGCTGTTTCTGGACTTGATGAAAGGTTTTGTTGCTATCATTAGGGGGTGGCACGATAATCGATAATATCGCGAATCGCGATAAAAAAAATTCGTCGATTATCGTATCGCGCTTTTTCTGATTTATCGAATTATCGTGCAAACCCCGATGCTGAAATTGTCGTATCTCGGAAACCATAATAGCTAGAAACAAGTGGTTTGTGGCATTGCGTGCGGAATTACAAGGGCTCTCCAACCAAATGTGCAATACTGTTGTTAGCCATTTTAGCTGATTGGAGTTAGTTTAATGCAAACAATATTTAAGTATTAAATAGTAGCACAACTATTAAATTTGGTGACGAAGCAATGGACAATGGCAAGTGCATTTTCGTGTCTACTGGTCAAATGGCGAGTACCACACAATTCACATTCGTGAAGGTTGCACTGTAGGCTTCAGCTAGGTTTTTTTTTATTAACAAAATTTAATTGTTATTCCAGTCCCAAAATGCTTTATCGAGATATTATCGATTATCGCAATAATTCTAAAAATTTTATCGGGATAAAAAATGTATGTGTCGTGCTATCCTAGCTATCATGCTTGATTTTTAGAAAATTGGAACTATGGACTTGGGGACTTACCCCTGGTTCACTGACTATTTATCAAATTACACTCAAGTCACTAAATTTGAAACTCAACTTATTATGGAACTTATTACGGAACTCTTGCTATGTGACACAAATCCTACGCTGAGCACAATAAACTGTTAAGCTCAGTGTGGGAATTGTTTCCCACATCAGAAACTCTTGAAATGCGTAGATTGAAGATTGATCTCTGCTTCATATACTCCTTACTGCATAGCTTTGTTGACCTTAAATATGACAGTTTTTTGTTGTTTTTTTTTTTACCATTAGGGGATGTATCAGAACTAGAGACCACCCGCTGAAACTTGTGAATCGAAGTGGTCGAAATTGAACTGTCGAAAATACTCTTTCAAATCGTGTGGTGAATATCTGGAATTCACTCCCAGCTGAAACTGTCGTGGCCACTTCCCTGAGTTTATTTAAAACTCGCTTTTTTACTACTGCCCTATCTAAATTTTTAGATGGTATTAATCCCTTACCCGACTCAGGTTCTTGCGACAGTTCTTTTTTTTTTTTTTAGGACTTCCAGTTTTTAGGTGGGGTATAACTGGAACTTGTGTCTTTCCCTGACCTGTTGCATTTGCAACAAACCATTATTATTATTACTATAAACTTAGTCCACAATATTACAGCTCATGAAAGTGTTCAAGTAGCAGGATCAGGATCTTGCAGCCGAATTGGTGTGTGCCAGTGCCATGCCATTGACACCCAGGACTTAGAATTTTCATATTGGTTCCCGTTACACTGTTAGCCCAGTATGACGTTGCCAGTTACCTTTCTGCTGACTGGATGGCCAGACGTCGGGTCACGCCCTCCTACTACCCCCTGCATGCTCGTTCTGCGAGCGCTTTGTAATGGCATTCAAAATGGCAGCTTCTCTTAATGCCTACATTGTGATGAGTAAGGTTGTTTTAGGTTTGGCGAATCACGGTTGTAAAGCGTCATTGCTTGGCACAGAGAAGCAGTATTTTATTAGGTAAGGGAATTGGAAATTTCTATTATTGTGGCCTCCAGACAACGGTACGGACACACCTGTGCACGAAAGAGTGGCTTTTACGTAGTGGTCCATCTCTGGGGTATTCGATCCAGCCAAATCTTACTAACCTGTTTAACGGTCCCTTGCACCCAAGCCCAAGGGATACACTAATGTAACCCAAACAACTGCGGAAATTTATCGGCAACCGGCAGGATATTTAACTTAGGCCGCCCGCACACACTGGGCGACTTGGCCGCACGGCCAGGCCGCTGCAGCCAATGAGAATGCTTACCGTTTATGTAAAACCACGCACTAGTCATTTTCATTGGCTGGCGGCCAGACCGCTCAGTGCGCAGGCGGCTTTAATGCAAACGAATTTTTAACGTGCAGAGAACAAGATAAGACGCTAGAAAAAAAGCCTGAAGACACGAATCCGGTTGATGTCTTGGTTGAAATTGAAAATCGATGGTCTTCAACGTGATGTGCGTGCTTTCATCTGTCAAGTCTTTTTGTCGAATATTTGAATAATATGTCTGAATAACGATTACAACCATTTTTGTGTTCATTCTGTAGTTTTGTGTGTTGTGTGTACCATTGTGTAATTTTGATAATTGAGCATCAAAATCCCCGATCCCTTTGTCCAATTTTATTCATGCACAATTTAATTGAGCGTAGAATGCATGTGGAAAATTTAAAATGAATCGGACAATGAGTTTAAAAGTTATCGTGGTATACAAACACACAGACAGAAAGACAGACGGTAAACGGACAAGCAGACAGACGTTGGACAGACAGAAAGACAGTTAGAAAGACAGACAACGGCCAACACCAGATGGACAGCCAGAAAGACATGCAGAAACATCATACGGATATGCCGGTAGACAGCCAGATAGATATCTAATAGAAAGACAGACGGGCAGATGGACAGTCGGATAGACACCAGACAGACAGCAGACAGACAGGCAGGCCGATAGACAAGCAGATAGACAGCCAGAGAGATATCAGACAGGCAGATAAACAGGCAGATAGACATCAGGCAGACAGACATCGGACAGACATCAGACAGATAGGACGACAGACAGACAGATAGACATCAGGCAGACATCAAACAGACAGGCATACATACAGCCAGATAGATATCAGACAGACAGAAAGACAGAGAGACAGATAGATAGATGGCCGGACAGACATCAGACAGACAGGTAGGCAGACAGGCAGACAGACATCAAAAAGACAGAAAAACAAACAGACAGACAGACAAAAAGACAAACAGGCAAACAGACATCAGACAGGCAGACAGAAATCAGACAGACAGACTGACAGGTAGAACAAGATCGACAGGTACCAGCGCAAGGAAAGAAGCTCCTTCGCTTTGCTTCAAACCGCGCTTCGCAAAAAATATTTCGCTAAAACTTCAGTGACAGAAGAAAAAGCCACGAAAGGCATGGTGAAACACAAATTTTAAACGGCGCTTGGGTCCCGGTTTTCAGCTTCAGTGTCGCTTGTATTAGTTTGTGTTAGTATATTGCGCTTTCTTGTTTCACTGATTTTAATTTTTTTTAATAACTCAACCTAAAATCGTGCCTCTCTACGCTTAAGTTTTTTTTCCGTAACTACCACTCTTTTATAACAATGTGCACGTGAAATGTACACGTGAATGTACAGAATACAGATGAAAACAGGATTCAGCCGGTTTACAATAATTCCACCCCGACTGATAACGATCGGATAACGATCGGATAACGGCAACCCGGCACAACTTTCTTTTGACCAATAGGATATAACCCTTTTCTTTCTTATTTTTTTTTTTTTTATGCGGGTGGGAGTCTTTCGCATTGGAACAGATGTTTGGCAGTAGACCTCTTCTGCTTACTGTTGAGCGAGCGAAAGGCCACGGAAACATACACGATGAAGGGGGGGGAGCATTTTGGCGGCAAGCGAACCACGGAAATATCGGAAAGGAGGTTGTTGGACTTCGCTCAGCTCTTCCCTGCTCCTTCACGCTGCTTTTTCTTTCCTGCCGCCATAATGACAGCGATCAGACGCAAAACGACTGCGCTTGTGCACGTGTGGCCTTCCTGATAGCGAACCCCCATAGGGAGGGACACGGATGTGACGTCTGAGGGAAACTAGGGAGGGGGGGGGGGATGCAACACGACGACGTTCTGTCGTCAGATACGGGCAGAAAAGGTGGCTGGAAGAATTGCAGGAAGTTACAGGTACCCACGGAGCTGAAACGCATGTGTTTTCGTTGAGCCGACAGAGAATGCGTTTTCTCAGCCTGAGTGGTGGTGAACGCATCGATTTGTGAGACGTACGTAAACGGGCTTGCCAAATCTTCCTAAAGCTGCTGACCCATGACCCAATCGCGTTGAAGCCGCACCAGCTTGTCAATTGCCATAAACGATGTGGAAGCTTGCTCAGGGGATTGACAACTCCCACTTTCAAATTTTAAAAATGCATGAAATTTCTTGTTGGAAAAGAAAAATTACCTTCAATATTACACTATCGGTACGATAAGACTTGACTCAGTTGAAACTCCAAAGGATCTTGGAATATGGTTGTAGCTTGATCTTAAATGTTCCACTCACTACAACTAACTATGAAAGCGAACCGCCAATCCGCCAGTGTGTCGTTGTTTTCGTTCAACAAACCTAATTACCTATTTGAGGGCATACAAGGTTTATGCACGCCCTATACTCGCGCCAAGTCTGGTCCCAAACCTATTGAAGGACGTTGATCGGGTTGAATCGGTTCAGAGGCGGTTCACAAAGATCTACTAAACTTAACAATACAATCAACGACTTAAATTCCTTAAACTTTATTCTTTTGAATTATGCAGCTTAAAAGCCACTCTAATCGTAACTTTCAAACTTTTGCATAGTATATTACCATTTGATATCCCATTTTTTGAGTTTTGCGCAACTACGTATAACAGCGAGTCACATATTAAAGTTAGTAATTCCAAAATTCAAAATTAAACTGCAGGTGTCCTAGGACATCTTTAGGAAATTATTAGACAAATGCTGTTCGAAGGCATTCCTTCTGCTGCCGGAATTTTCTTAAAAGCATTAGCCTATCTATTAAACAATTTTTGCTCGACCTTCTTAGAAAAACCCCGGACAGGAGGACAGAATCATCGCCCAATTGACACGCTGTGTCTCGCGGAAGGTGGAAACGGCATCAAGATGGTGACAATCAACAAGAACGTGATGGGCCGTCCGTAGTCAACTACATGACCCTCTCTTTGCTCATTTATCGCTAGTGGCAAGTAAATTATTATTATCTTCTTACATTATAAACCAAAGTCTCATAGCAAAAATGAAGCAACCGCAACGACGACCCCCGGAAGGGGAACAATGAAAACGTGCGAGTGTGTCAATTCTTTGGCATGAAGTTGAAACTGGGACGTTGTTACCCTGAAAAGAAGTTAAAATTGGCACATATTTGCCTCGACTAACAATTTGCTCTAACAATTATCCTTCTAACTAAACACTGTGGTAATCTCAAGGGCAAGTATTACATAACGTCATGCACACTTCTTTTTCACACGGTACGCATCGCTGAAGCCACAGCGAAAGACTGGTAGTTGGGGCGGGGGCAAAGTGAGCTGTTACCATTAAGCATACGATTACGCATTAACTGAACCTAGAAGAGAACAAACAAACAAGCACGGGAGCCGGGTACGTGTTCAACTACGTACAGCAAAGAGGAGAAAGGGAAGGAAACCAAGAGGAGAGGGAGAGGACGGGATAAAAGGAGGAGGGGAGAGGGGAGGGAGAGGAATGTCGGAAAGGGGCAGTGTTACACAAACAAAAATCGACTGTTGCAGTGAACGATCAGGCAGCACCGGGCAAATACTGGGAAACATCCACGGGTTAAACAAATCCCCGGCCGAAGCCGGGTACGATGCTAGTTATTATTATAAACCAGAAGAGAGGTCGTACAGGGTAGCCAAAAGTCTGTACACACTTGGAACAATTGCCAAAAAAAAAACAAGCGGCTACAGCGACTGCCTAGTCGCACCGGTCTTCTGTACAGTTCCTCCACTTCCAATGTTGAGGCGCACACCTCTATCATGCACTACAACATTAATCTGTATTATACTAGTCTAAAACAGTAGCCATCACAATTGCCGGTTAAAAATGTGTTAGCTTTTAGGCCTGTTTTACATTTTAGGCGTAATTGCCAGCATTTAGGCCTAATTTTAACCAGCAGTTTTAATTTTATAAGTAGCAGCTAACGGAGATATGGATTGTATATTAAGCCTATTCATTTTTGCAACACGGTGCGCCTTCAGACACACAGTTACAGTGTTACAACGTAACGCGCAATGTAGCCTATACTGTATAGATCAGTGGTAGTAGGGAAGTGACGGGAGAGACGCTGTTTATGAAGCCAACAGCGACTCGTAGCAACTTGACGTTGCCATGGTAACATGATTTTATGCCTATAATTTTAATTTTTTAGGCCTAATTTTAAAAGTGCAGTTTTAAGTTCGTAAGTAGAAGATAGGCCCGATGGAGAATTTGGTTGGACGGTAAGCCTATTCATTCAGTGCAACAATGCGACGAGACTATTTAAACGAAGCTAAAATCCATTTATTTTTATTGAGGATTTTAATTTAGGATTTTAATTCGACGATCAAATGTTATTATTTAATTTAGTTACGTCGAAGCAGTCTATTAGCTATAAGGAAGTAACGATGTTTTAATTTGCCATGTTATTTAACTCACTTCCCACACTGAATCTAACGTTGTAAACAGTGGTCGTCAATATCTGGTACCGTTGCGAAGTTGAAAAAAGCGACGGACGTACGGACGGACAAAGTCCGGTGCGGCTGTACAGAAGACTAAAAAAAGGCTGATTTTCTGATGCATGATTTTGCCAAAGAAGAGAATGATTAATGAAAATTTCTTTTAGTTGTTACTCGATTAGTGTGCTAGACGATAGCTAGCAAGTGAGCGAGCATATGACTAGCGAGAGACTTCCTGTGCTCCAAATCAAAAACGGTAAAAAGCACACATCAGCTCAAGCTGAAGTTTTAAAAATCTACAATAAATAAAAAAAAATTTCAGGGGAGTCTTTGCCTGCACGTAAATTGCTTTACGGACAGTGTTTTGTTCTTTGTTATGATGACACCTAGTTTGTAAAAACATAAAAACATGCAGAGTCCCTGTTAGGCTGTTAATGAACAACATAAGGCGTAAGGAGTTCTGATAAAAATGTTTTTAAAAAAACGACAAAGATTTCAATACTATCTTTTCGAAAATCCGTTATGTTCGTTAAGGTGAATGTTTTTTTTTTTTCCCTGAGTGATCGCATATATCCTAAATAGAGTTCGGTAACATCGTAACTTTGTTGAAACTCTGCTTCTTGACTATACATTGTTTACTCACAAAATCCATAACTGTTCACCAAATACTTCAATTTCCGATTACTGTTTATTTCCTTTTTTTTTTTCAAAAATGTAAAGCAAAGCAAATCAATAAAACAAAACAAAACAAAACAAGTAACCGTAACAAATATTGCAAGTCACCAGCTCAAACCAGAACATTAAAGACGGGAAAGCCAAAAGCTCACAAGAAATAACTAAATACAGATGCAAACCTATTTACGTTGCCTTTTGGACTTGTATGTTAGACTGCCTGAGCAAAGAATCGAACCCAGGTGTTTAATTATTATTTCACGTTTAAATGTTCCATTCGTTTCACTTGGAGGATGGCGCGGCAAATAAGCGTCCCTCCAGTGGCGATTGGAAAGTATTTGTTTATATGTATATATGCACGTGGTAAATGCTGCCTATGGACGTTTCCTTTTGGCCGTGTCAGTATGGCTCAGCGGCAGGACCTCGGCCATTGGTTTCAAAGGTCCTGGGTTCGATTCCCTGCTCAGGCAGTCTGACATATAAGTCCAAAAGGCAACGTAAATAGGTGTGCATGTGTATTTAGCTTATACTAGGGTGCAGGGGTATCGATAGGCGCCTTGGTCCCAGCTCTAACTTCCTACAGACCCGGATTCGATCCTGGTGAAGGGAAGTGTGCATGTTGTACATGTACGGGTTTTTCTCCGGTTGTTTCCCGCCCGTTGCACGACGGTTTCCTCCGGGTACTCTGGTTTCCTCCCTCATGCGGCAAAAAATAACTGTCATGATGGTGGTATCTTCCACTTGATATCTGCCGCTTGAGCCTTCAAAAAGCTCTGACTTTATTGGGCGACACCTATTCCGAATAGGATTGGATGGTGGTGTTAAAGGTCAAGGGTTAAGTACACTCGTTTCTGAAAAATAATAAAGCACATAAGTTAAAATTAATAAAGCCTTAACGTTTATTTAAAATTATCTATACACGCAAAAAATCCAGCAGAAAAAAGACATACAGTAAACGAAAATATTTATGCGTATAGACAATTCATGACAATACGACAATTCTTTTATAAAATTCCTCTTTTTCGCCATTATCATCTGCCTTGACTATATGCTTCCACAAAGATATAATGGAAAAAAATGCTGCTATAATTTCGCTCACGAAGAATATTCAACAACTCACGTGAGTCATAGATCAAACTTCAGATTAAACCCAGCTCATACATGATTGGTTGTTCCAAGCTAGTTCTTCCAAGTAAATCCGTATGCAACAAACCTATTATCGTTGCCTTTTGGACTTAAAAGTCAGACTACCAAAGCGGGAATTTGATCCTTGACCTTGACCCTGACACGGCAGTCTGGTACTCTTGTCAGTCAGGCTGTCTAACGTTTAAATCCAAAAGACAAGGGAAATATGCTTCCATCTGCATTTATTTACCACAAATCCAGCCGATTTGGCTTTATGTCCTGTTTATTCCAGTGGTTTTTATTGTGTGCTTTTTATTGTGTTCCGCATTTTATCTTCCAACAATAAAACCAACTCAGCCTCCATATTTTGTGCACTTCAAGGCTGAGTGTAGTAAGGATGAGAGTGGTATGTCTGATTGTGCAATCGGTGGTGCACAATGTCGTCAGAGTGTACGCTTCCCAACACTGGTGAAAAATAGGCTAGCAGGGACCCTAGAGTGGATCAGGCTGCGCCGAGGAAGGACTCCGTTATAACGACTGGAAAGAATTCTTCCAGTTGCATAACTGGAGACAACAGGAATGCTACTACAGATTCGCAACTACTTCCTCTGGACTGTATTTTGATCATAACAGTATACCAGTAAGAGGATGTATAGGGACAGCCCGTTTCGACTGCAGACTTTAAAGGGGAGTTGTCTCTTTCTGGACTACGACAGGAGTCTGTTCTTGGTCCTCTCTTGTTCAACATGCCACGTTGTAGTTCCAGAATTCAGAAATTTATCCTGTATCACCCGTTTTGTATTACCGTTCGTAGGAATTCAAAACCACTCCCTTTCCATTATAAAAATAATAATGAAAGGAAAACCTTACAAGTCATTCCTTCTCTTTAACTCCGGAAGGTCATCATCATTGGCCAGGCGAAGTAGACTTACTCGTGGGGGAAATGCTGGTGTCGCCTTGGGGATTAACTTAAAGCAACCTTGTCACGTACGGCGGGCGGAAAAGAGCTGGTGTAGCGACAAGCAAACGAAGAAAGACAGAAACAGACCGTAGCTGTTTTACGGGTTTTGCCGACATGAAGTGAGTGACTCTACACCCACCCCCCTCCCCCTGGATAGAAATCGGAAATTAAACGCAGAACTCCAAGGCTCCCGGCAGACGTTGACAGGCGCTCGCGATCTGTCTGATCGGAAAGTGTAATTGGGGAGGGGTGGGGGGGGGGGGAAGGGATGCAAGAGAAAACGAAGCATCCACGCAGACCAAATCAATAGCGAGAAACGTTGGTTGTCAGTGCTAGCTGAGATATGAACGGCCAACGCGGTGAATGGAAAGTAGGGATAACGTGACTTGATAACGTGGGAGTAATGTGAGATAAAGTGTAAAAGGGCGATAAGCGACTGCCGAGAAACCCAGTAAAGTGAAGCATGTCATCGTATATGGTAAGTATCAAATATGTGAAGATCGTTTAGTAAGGTAATGTAAGCAGTATAGCGCTCTTAATCGCTAATGTTGGTAATTTGAAGGACGAGAGAAAAATGAAATGAAAATAATTCTTTTTTTTTCTGTAGGCTTGGACGCATTTCTTGAAATGCGAGATTAGAAAATTGACTTTTTTACGTTTGTTCAAATGATCCTCACGTGGTGCTGAACAAGAGACGAAAATCTTAAAATGCGAAGTTCCGATTTAGAAGGCCTATCACATATCAAACTGACGGCATCTACAGAGCTGCGTGAACAGAGAATGTTTTTCCATTCACGTAGTTGAAGATGCCTTCAATTTGAGGTGGGGAAAGGCTTTCGTGAATTGCGTTTAATATTGCCGCTCACTTGTCATCCCTAGCAGTTCACAATTTTGGTGCCACCGTGTGTGTTCGTTTGTTACTCCTACTAAAGCTAAGGATGACAAGAGAGCAGCAACAATGACAAACAAATTCAGGTGTACGTCATCGTGAGTTCTTGGACTTTCTTTGTCATTATTGCTGCTCACTTGTCACATCAGCTGTTCACCAAAGTTAGCTCCATCGCGTTTGTTTCTTCACACTAACTAGCTGAAGCCCGTGGTGTTGAATGCACGGTTGGCAACACTGGTTAGGTTAGGTGTGGTAGCTCATGTGTACGCCCATGTTCAGCCGAATTAAGTTTCTTAAAATTGTTGTGTATACTGGCTAATAAGCGCTGATTTTCGTTCGTTTCGCTCACTCAATCAGCGCATTCTGTGACTCAAATCACCCACCCCATCGCTAATACTCCCCTCCCCTCTTTCCGTGATTACTTCTATTTTATTCGTCTATGATCGTGTTCGTGGAACTATCGGCCATCACATGCCCCCCCCCCCGCCCCGGGTTTAGGACCCCTCCCCCTTTTCTAGTAATCATTTATTATACTCATCCATGTTCATGTTTATTCATGCTGGCGAAAATAAAGGAGGCACAAACCGGTCTCGAAGCTGCCCCTTCAAGAAGCATGCATGCTGTCCTGAATAGCTTCCGCCTATGCTTCCCTACCAGACATGAGTGCCATTGGTTCTTACTTAATTTTTAAAAGAGCTAAGTGCTTTAAAATAGTAGTCTTGATTTCTACGATGTTACTATGCAGATACTTTGGGTAATTTAGTTTTTTTTTAAATCTTGTCGTAACCTAGAGTATGCTTGTCCTGGGTAGCCGTATAGAGTTCAGGCACCCCCTGGCATCAATTTTTCGTATACTGACGGTAATGCGTGAGACCAGTTAGTATAATGTTGATGTCAAGCTAGCTTAATTCGAATGCTCCAATACTCGTACATCTGTTTATCTGTGAGTGCGTTTGTCTGATTGGGTCACAGTGATGTTCTCAATTTTCGTCCGATTTAATTTGAAATTTCGAGTTCGAAGATGAAATTCCTGCCTCAAATATTTTCGGAGGTAATCGGAGTTTTTCCTTTGATGGCTAAGCTGATTTTTAGCAGTACTGTTAAAGCAACATCCGGTCTGTCTTATAACAGCCACGCACAGTAATGTGTCCCCGCGCTGCCGTCGCGAGATTCGGCTTAGTAATACTATAACGTCACTTCCGCCCTCGTCTTCTCGTGGTCACATGAACGACGTCTGGCCTAGCAGACGAATTGGGGAGTCACATGACAGCATTGGCGCAAAAACTGTGTCGTCACAACCAGAAACAATACAACGTCATGGTTACAGTAGGGGCGCAAATGATCATATACGTGCGGGACGCAGTAAATAAAGTTACCAATATTCAACAGAAAATCTCCTGGGCGCCACATTTTAAAACGGATTTTTTAGCTAGGGATTGACTAACGGTAAATAAAACTTTGGGGCCGTACTTGATGTGGAGGATCGACAAAAATGCGCTGGGAAGAATGTCCTTTTAAAGGAGCCTGACCCCGAGTACAGCGTGAACAACACTATGCCGCTAACATGATACACCACAGTGAAGGTTCTTTTAGTGTGAAGAATGCAGAACATGATTACATATAGTAACGAAGAAGAAAAAAAGCTATTACCGTTAATTTCACATGTTTTGAAATAGCGTAGTCGCTTCTTTTACCATTC
>JAHWFP010017460.1:36723-64813 GCA_023313725.1 Lithobius niger | reverse complement strand
TCAGATTCATCTTCCAGCTCGCATACAGTTAGGCTAAAGTTAAAATTGAATTATGTTTTGTTGTTTCAGACTAAAGGCATTGGAGATGGAACCCTACACCCAAGAAGAGGCTGATGCAGCTGCTGGTATGGGATCGTATGTGCCGGCCAAAAAACGAAAAATTGAAACCCAACCACTGAAGAATGTAGACGCTACATAAATAAATTAAATACTCATAGTTACTAACCGTAGTTACGGTATTGATTTAGAACAATGCTACGCAAAAAAAAAAAATGTTTGGCGTACAAACGAGGTTATAAATTTAAGCACCAGGTATTCAGACATTTTATTTAATTTAACGGACCACATCTCTTTAACACGCAAAGCTCGAAGATTAAGAGTGTGTAGTGTGTCTGAACAAATAATATTTTTTTTGCAAATGTGTTATTTATCACGAAATATCGTAAATCGTGTATTAAAAGCCCACCCCCTAAAATGCTGTAAAGTCAAAATCATGAAATAGTGGAGTTAAAGCCCACCTCTCAAATTGTCGTTTTTCTACGAAAAATTACATGATGTGAATAAAGATAGTACTGCTTGCTATGTTTACTGGCTCCTCCTTCCCCCGTGTAGTAATAGTGGACTCTTCCTTTAAGTCCTAGCACCTGCTCCTCCCTTCTTCACAGCAATTAAAAAGATATAAAAATTGGTCTTTCAGAGATCGGTCAAAAGTTTCGAATTTTCTGTAACGGATGTCCAGAAAGGTTGAGAATTCTTGATTATCCACCCCCACCCCCATATTTTTGCCAACTTAACTACATAAGCCCATGGGCGTTTAATCCACGATTTACGGTACCAGCAACCAGCATTTACAGTGGCTTAAAAACGACATTCGACCACGAAAATACAGTTTAAAAAACACCACGATGAACACACACAGTTCAACTTAAATTTTCAGTGAAGTTTTACTATTCTGTCCGTTCACCTTCTTCAGAAGACGCATTACACTAACAAAACATCCAAAAACTATGTGGTAGGCCTAAACGTTATATGTTGGTCCAGTGATATTCATTAATGGTATTTTCAGAGCCAATCACTGTCTTATAGCCAGAGATTTAAGTGCCCGTATTGTGTGCTTTATAATGCGTGTTTGATTTCATAAGGATGGAAACTTAACCCATGCAATTGAATGGTTAGTCTTCAGGTGGAGGTGGTACAATACTGAGCTATAGCATTCTGTTGTTCTTTAAGAGTTGCTCCTTCTTGGTGTTTGCTTGCCTAGTTTTCTTCTGGTCTCTGTGATGTACTAGATGGAGTCACATTTCTGGCAAGGAACCCGTATACTTGTCAACGTTGGCTGGTGAGGTGGACAGGAGTGGGCTAGTAACTTTGTGGGTCATTGGCAGGTTCTTAAACTGTGGGTGAAAGGGCTCAGAAGTTCTTGAGGACGCAAGTAATGAAGTGTTTTTTTTCGATGCCCAGCAAGCATGATCAAAAAGATGCTGCGGAAGAAAAAAAAGCTGTGAGGCTGATGCACTGAAGGCTCCGCCGCCAACTGCCACTTTCGATACATCCCACAATACTCGCAGGCAACTGACAGGTCACAGCTCACTTGTTCCAATCTCTCCCCCTCCTACCCCAGCACCACACAGTTGATGAATCTGCCACTAATCCAGAAGGGTTACTTGTCCACCTTGCTTACCGACGTGGATTAGTATTTTGAAAATATGAATAACGCCAAGAGTGAGATAGCCCCAAACCACCTATCTCACTTTTGATAACGCTTAGACCAACTTGGAAGTTTCGAGCTTCTTTGTACTGCGAATTTTCGGCAGGATTCACTATAGTTTTTCAACTAAGTCTTCCGTCTTCCAGGCACTGGATGATTAGCATACTACGTAATGTAATATCATTACGTTTGAAAAAACGTGTAGTGGGGCCAACTACCAGTAACATTGACAATGGCTCCCTCTCTTCTCCTTTTTGATGGTGGTGGTGAGAGGTAAGCTTTCCACATGGAAGAGAAACCAGAGGTGAGCTCTGGTGTGGTAATATTCGCTATTCCTTTGTGTTCGGGTTCCTGGTTATTCATGAGTTTCACGTGATTGTTTTTTAGATGTGGCTCGAGGTGTGCGTTTGATTTAAGTAGCACTTTGGTTTGGCAAAAAAAAAATGCTACTTAAATCAAACACACACTTCGAACCACACCTACATGCCCTCGAATGCCTTGCTAGTCAGTATCTCAGAAACAATCATGTGAAACTCATGAATAACCAGGTACCCACACACAAAGGGATAGCCGATATTACCACACCAGAGCTCTCCTCTGGTTAATCTCAGATGTGGAATGCCTACCTCCCTCCACCACCACCAACACCTCCTCCTAAAGAAGAATAGACGGAGCCACTGTCAATGTAACTGGCAGGTGGCCCCCACTACACGCTTTTTCAAACTTAGTTAACTTTAACTGATCAGCATTAAATCACCCCTTCTGGGCATTAAAAAATGCGAAATAAATTATTAAAACAAACAAAATGCAAGACATAGAATGATCAAAAACTATTAACACTGCCAATGACATCAGACACTTTAGTGAGAGAGGGAAAAAGATAAAAAATAAAAACAGCAAAAGGCACAATGGACTGCAAGCCTATTCGAAAAAGTACACAAATTCTGGTGCACCAACGAAGTGTCTGTCGAAGGCATTGGTGCTAGAGGTAAGTACAACTGGTTCCGGAAGGGCATTCC
Organism: Lithobius niger; assembly: GCA_023313725.1. Taxonomy (NCBI): domain Eukaryota; kingdom Metazoa; phylum Arthropoda; class Chilopoda; order Lithobiomorpha; family Lithobiidae; genus Lithobius; species Lithobius niger. Next base: position 62,086 of record JAHWFP010017460.1, on the reverse strand, counting down.
AAATGTGAATAACCCGGGCAAAGAAGGTGTGACGTGCCCATTCGTATCGATAATCAACCGTGGGTTTTAGCGGATGGCCGCGAGTATGTGCCCGGGTATTAACCAGGAAGTGGGAGCGAAGAACTGGCCCTCCGTAACCCTGTTGCATAATCTTGTAAAGGGTTATAATGGCACCTCGAACAAATCTCCACTACAGGGAAGGCAGTTTAAGAATATGCAGGCGTCTTTGATCGGGATGCCAGACAAATTTAAAACACACTTAGTAGCCCGTCTTTGCACCCGCTAGAGTGCTCCGAGATCCTTTTTGTAAAAAGGGCGCCACAGATCAGTAGCGTACTCGAGGATAGGTCGGACGAGAGTGAGGAACAGTTTCATGTATACCGCTGGATGGCGCGAAGAAATAGTGCAGCTGATCATGAGGGAGACAGTGTTGGCCTTCTTGATAGTGGAGACAACGTGAGCGGAGAAATTGAGGTTGTTATCGATGATAACTCCCAGGTCCACTGTTTGATTGAGGTTGGAAGCCGGACGCTCCCCAAAAATAGTCCCTTTCGGGGTTGCATCAAGTCTTGAAACTTCCCAAGTTGGCGTAAGTGTTATTCACCTCTTCAAAATTTGTAAGTCGAGCCAAGTAAACTGAGCCTGTTGGCATTCAGAAGTGGATTAGTATTGAAATTACGTAGACACACTTTACTGTGAGCGTTCATGATCACGATATCTCACAAACACAGAAATCTCGTCAATTCGCAAATTTGTAAGTCTTTTTGGAGGATGGTGTTTTTTCTCTCCCACCTGTCTTCATCAGGCTATTATTTGAAGAAACTTTAGTACTTAGGATTACATCAGACCTCCTGTTGCTATGAGATAAAGTATCGAGTTCATGTTTGAGCCAAGGCACAACATGTTGGTGTCAACGGATTCGTCTCGTGTTGAAAAGATTTTTGTCATCATTACAATGGTCTCAAGTCGCATACGTCCCACACATTCTCACTCGACCTTGAGATTTGAAAGTACTATCGGGAAAATTCATAATCACAAACAGAATACCAATCAACCAATATTGCTAATTCGACTACTTTGACGGAAAATGACATATTTCCTTCGTACCGTCTTCCTCAGGCTTCGAGGGTAGGTATTTGTTGCATCTACATAACACTTGCACTCTTCATGTTTTGAGATTTTGCCACAACAGTCGCATGGAATGAATTACAATGACATTTTCCTTTAAAGTTGTCGATAATTAGCTGGATATTTATTGACTGATATTCTGTTTGTGATTATGGATTTTTCTGGTGAGTGGGTGGGATGGATGAATGAAATGCACTACGAGCCGTTGATTTTGTTGAAACGGTACAAGGATAGAAATTGGAATCTTTTAGAGCAATGATGACGTCATATGGTGGACATAAAAGTTCAAATAGGATTATGTATTCATATCATACACCTTTGCAAAATAGGTCCTATTACCTAATTGGAAGTTTCATGTACAGAAATATGGTGGTCCATAATGGACGATTTATTCATTGCATTGTTTTCCCCAAAGATATAGCAACAATACGATTTGATATGACATTCCAACCACGATATTATTAAAGTTAGGTTGTTTGTCAAGGAGAATTTAGCAGCATTGCTGGTTGTTTGTCAAGGGGAATTTAGCAGCATTGCGCATTTAACGAATGGTTCATTCTTGTATTTCCCTTCCCTTACTTGGCTAAAAGGAACTGGAATCGAGCAATGAATGCTATGATGCAATGGTAATTAAAGAACGCAACATTAGATACTAAAATGTGAGCGTTGGAAAATCCAAAATTACTTAGACAATCGTACAGCATAAATGTTATTGCTAAAAGGACATGAAGAGAAGGCCATTGAAGAACTTTGTGAGCTTTCCATTTAATGAAAATTATTCAAAGCATTCTGCTGGAAGCTGCGTCTCAAATTAGATTAAGGTACTTATTTTGTCACCTACGTTCCCATTTAATTAGAAAAAAATCTTGGGACGTTTTTACGCAAGCAACCGTTTGTCCTTCTGTATCCAGTTAATATTCGATGGGGATACTGCATTTACTAATGGGATTTAGAACACCGTACAACGCAACTGAACCGAGCATGATTAGTAAGGCTGTACCGATCAGCATTTTTTCTGCCGAACAGATTCCGATCCGATCAGCCACAAATTGATTGGTGTACTGATCGCTACAGATTTTCAACAATTTTTTTTTCTGGCTTACACGAACTTGTAGGCTAACAAATTTGTAGGGTAATGAAAACATTGGAATACTTTTTTTTTTAATTTGTCCGTTATTAACCTTAGCCTACACAATGTAAAACATGTAGGCGTAGCCTAAATTAAAACAAAAGGTAACAAAACATGTGGAGAAACAGAATTTATTTATTGTCAAGGGCATGGCAAAAATCGAAATTCTGTAGGTTTTTGTTCGCCGAACCGATTTTTGCCGATCAGCACAAAATCTGTTCGGTACAGCCTTAATGATTAGTAAGAAGAATGCACAAAATAATTAAACTGACCACAATTTGTAATGCCACGAGTTCCATTACGAGACTGTACAATGCAATCAAACTGAGCATGATCAGTAGCCCCAAGACTTCCGCTAGGAGACTGTACGATGCAGCTAAATTGAGCATGATTGGTATTGCCAAGAGTCATGTTAGGAGACTACGATGCAATTGAACTGAGCATGATGGGTAATCCAACAGTTGTGTTAAGAGACTGTACAACACAATTGAAATAGCGTGATCGGTAAGGCCAAGAGTTTCGTTAGGAAACTGTACGACACAATACAACTGAGCACGATTGGTATGCCAAAGAGGTCTGTTCGGAGACTGCACGAAGCAATTGAACTCTGCAAGACCAGTAGTGCCAAGAGTTCAGTAGGAGACTACGACGCAATGGAACTGACCATGAAGGAAGTGCCACGAGTTCTGTTAGGAGCCTTATGATCGGTAATGCTAAGACTTCTGTTGGAAGACTGACGCAATTGAAGTGAACATGATCGGTAATGCCAAGTATTTCATTAGGATACTGTACGATGCAATCGACCCGAGCATGATCGGCAATGCCACTGTACGATGCAACTGAATTGAGCGTCTACATCATTAACGATGTATGATGTGCGTGTGTGTTTGTACATCTACTCCTCTGGAACCAAAGCACCTACAAAGATGGGAGTAGGACCAAACGAAAGATAATTAAATGGCGCTCAGTATAGGCCTATTTTCATCGCTGTAACTTTACATTATGACCCTCAAAAACGTGAAAGAACCTGAAAAATTAACGTCGAAGTTTTTTTTAACCCTCATGGTGTTTGTTTGTGACGTCATAGTTTGTTCATGCACGGGTTAAAATTCGTGTCAAACTTTCGTGAAAACACTTCCACAGCGGCTCCAAGCGCGTCCACCATCGATCTGTATACGTTGGTTGTACTATCTCCGTTGGTGTGAAGGGTAAATTAAGGTCGCTGTTTCTTGAAAATAAGGTCAGTTTTTTCCAAATTTACCCAAACTAACCACATAACACCAGAAACCGCAATCAAAATTTTAAACCTTTCCAAACTTCACGCGCCGGAATCTAGATAGGCCGGCCATCTTGCTCGGAGCTTCTGCGGTAGTGGACCCCTTTCGTGTTTTCTGAGGCACGTAGGCGCATGGATTGAGCGAGCAATACGAGCGATTTCCATGTAAACTAAACCTTTTCAATGTGTGTTTTGTTTTGCTCTATCAATCTTTTATTTCTCATCGTCGTAGGGGATCAATTCTGGATGAGAAGACGTACAAACCAACAAATCGTATGTTTAGTATGATGTAGGTAAGATGTAGATGCGCTGAGGAATGTGACGAACGAACTGCGAGCAACATTTGCATAAGGTATTAGTTATGCACTGCGATGATCTGGAGATGGATGCACGCAAAAAAAATACGCTAAACGGACGACGTATTTTTCAACGTAACACATAGATATTAAAATTGGGTTTGTATCAACTGACTTGATGCATGGAAACCTGGTTTTAAAAGGGTGTCAAACATTTGTGTTTCTGAAGCACGGTGGTGCGTGGATTGAGGAGCAGAATGAGCGATTTCCACGTAAAGTAAACCTTTTCAATGTGTGTCTCGCTTTGCTCTCAATCTTTCTTCTCTCACCTCCATAGGGGACTACTTCTGGAGGAGAAGACTTACAAATGTGCAAACAAACAAATCGTATGTTTTGAATGATATAGATGAAATGCAGGCGGGCTTAGGAATGTGACGGACGAAATATGAGAAATAATTAGAATTAGTTTGCGTCGAAATGTTCAGCACAAGATTTTGTGATACTCTTTGAATCAAAGAAATTACTGGAAGCATGGATCGACGCGCACATAGCTTTCAAATGGCCAGACTGTTGGAATGATTTTAAGGTTATTTGTTTATGCAGTGAAGCCTTACAAAAAACACGTACTGCACTCTGACAATTTGCTTGATCATTTAGACGTGGAATGTCTGTCAGCAGCACAAGAGTTGCACCATGAAATCTCCTCGAGCGTAGCGAGACGACGCGGAATGAGCGAGCAACTCCGCTAGTGATCGGTTAAGGCCCAGAGTTCTGTTAGGATAACATACAGTGCACCTGGACTGAGATGACCCAGAGTTTCATTAGGATAATTGTTCAATGCAATTTAACTAAGCATGATCATTACATCAAGAGTTCCGTTAGGTGACTGTACAACTGAACTTACCGTTGGTAATGCCAAGAGTTCTGCTAGAATACGATACAACACATCTGCACTGAAGATGATTGACAATGTTAAGAACATGATCGGTAATGCCAGTGTAAGATAGACCTGAACTGATCATGATCGGTAGTGCCAAGAGTTCCGTTGATACTGTACGGCACATTAGAACTGAGCACGAACGGTACGCCAAAGAGGTCCATTAAGTAGACTGCATCACGCAATTGAACCGAGTCTTATAATCAGTAGGGATGTGCGATACTCGAAAAATTCGAGCCGAGCCGAGTATGCAACTTGTACTCGAACTCGGCTCGTCGCTTGCATTCATACTCGGAAAACTCGAATCCGGTGAAAATGCCATAACTTCGCCAATTTTTGACCCTTTTTGACGTTCAAATATACCAAATTCATCGTCTCGACGAGAGCTTTCAGGTGGTGTGAATTAAAAGTAACTAGCTCCAACCATTTCAAAGTTATATCCTAAAAACTGGAAAACTAGTTGTAGACCTTGACCCACACAGTCCGTTAAACAGCATCTTAGTTGTTATTACACTAACAAATAAAAACGACACTTGCCATATAAGTGTGTTCATCAAATACTCGAACTCGGCTCGATACTCGATTCTTCTGTTGCAAACTCGGCTCGGCTCGACTCGAATTAAAATTATTCTACTCGCACACCCCTAATAATCAGTAATCACAAAGAGTTCTGTTAGGAAACTGAACGACGTAATTGAATTGATAATGATCGGTAATGCCAAGAGTTCCGCTACGAAACTGCAACACCACTGAACTGGGCATAAGCGAGAGTGCTTAAGAGTTCCATTAGGATATTGCACAGCATATGATTGGTAATGGCAAGAGTTCTATTAGCCAACTGTACGACGTAACTGAACTGACTGATCAGAATCCAATGTACGATGCAACTGAACTGTGCATGATCGGTAATTTAGCCAAAAGTCCTGTTAGCTAACTTTACGACGCAAGTGAACTCGGCATGATCGGCATTGCCACTGTATGACGCAACTAAACCGAGTACGATTCATAATGCCAAGCGTTCTGTTAGGAGACTGTGTGACACAACTGAACTGAGTAATATCGGTAATGCCAAGAGTTCCGTAAGTGACTGTATGATGCAACTGAACTGAGCATGATCAGTAATGCCAAAAGTTCCATTAGGCTACTGTACGATCGCTAATGCCAAGAATTCCGTTAAGCGACTGTACGACGCAAATGAACTAAGTATGATGGGCAACGCCAAGAGTTTCGTTAGTTCCTGAGCATTATCGATAGTGCCTTGATTTCCATTAGCGACTGTACGATACAACTGAACTAAGCATGATCAGTAATGTCACTGTGCGACATAACTGAACAGAGTATGATCAGTAATGCCAAGCGTACCATTAGGCAATTGTAGAAGACAACTGAACTAAGCATGATCAGCACTGCCACTGTACCAGTAGTTCCATTAGGAGGCTACGATGCAATTGAAGTGAGCATAATCGATAATGCCAAGTGTTACTTTAGGATATTGTATGATGCAATCGAACTGAGCAAGATCGGCAATGCCACTATACGATGAAACTGATAATGTACAATGCAACTGAACCGAGTATGATTGGCAATGCCACTGAGAATGAGAGGTAAGGCCCAGCGTTCCATTAGGATAATATACAATGCAATTGGACTGAGCATGATCGGTAGTGCCAGGAGTTCCGTTAGGATACTGTACGGCACAATAGAACTGATCATGATCAGTATGCCACTGCTGGTTTATGAGCCCCCGATCGTTTGACTGATATTCCGTAACTCTGGTAATGCTACGAAAAAAAAAAGAGGTCCGTAAGTAGACTGCATGATGCAATTGAATTGAGCATCGCTGCAATTCATACTTTGAAAATTCTGATCCGTTATTAAAATGACAACAAAGTTCGCTTTAACTTCACATCACGGACACCTAAGTCCATCAGATCTATGGGATATTGCTGGACTAAGTAACTTGTCCGTGATGTGAAGTTAGTTCCGTTCGTTCCTGAGCATGATCGGTAGTACCTAAGAGTTCTGTTAGGATACTGTTAGATGCACTGAACTGAGTATGATTGGTAATACCACTGTACAGCGCACCTGAACCAAATAAGATCGATAGTGCAATGGCGACTATAATGCAACTGAACTCTACATGAACGGTAATGCCAAGAGTTCCGTTAGGAGAGTGTACGATGCAACTGAACTGAGCTTAAATTGGTCATGCCAAGAGGTCCGTTAGGATACCGTGCAACACAGTTGAACTGGCATGATCGGTAGTACCACGAGTTCCGTTAGACTCTACAATGCAACGGAACCAAGTATAATCGGTAATGCCACGAGTTCCTTCGTATGAAATGTCAACCTAACCAGAATAAAATTGCGAACGTTATCGTATCCCAGACACTCACAAAATCCAAATTCAGTACAGTATTCAACCGCATTCGCTCGTCCAATTACTTCGTAGCTAGGGGGATGGAAAGAGTAGTGTTGGAAGGCTCTAGCCGCACATACGGTGGATGGGAACAGTATTCTATTCTGTAAAATGTAGGTACTACACGATGAGACGCAATGTGATCGTAGCTCAGTTATCTAAGCAGTTTATGATGCTGTTCAATTCTCAGCAATGGTCGAATTTTTATTTTCCAGTACACCGGCTACGATAAACGATAGAATCATGTGATACGGTCAACTGCTTAAGAGTACATTGAATCAAAGTACCATACATCGTGTATTAAGTGCCCTTGGATTTATGCAGATAATTAGGCAAAATTGGACACCAACCACAGGAAATTTGGCGATAAAACTTTTTCTAACTATGTTGGAAAGGCCAATTTTTACATCGTTATATCTGCTGTGAAATGGGGGTGGCCGCCCCCCCCGCGGAGGAGGAGACCTTCCTGCAAGTTACAGTAGCTAGAAGAAGATTCCACTAGTAGCCAGTGGAGAAAACTATCTTGTACTTAATTTTGCAGCAGAAAAACAACAATTTAAGGGGTAGGTTTCAACGCCACTATTTAATACTTTTGACCTGAAGCATTTTACAGCACTTCACGATTTTTTCTTTGTTCTTGGTAATACTCGATATACCACAAAGCTTGTGCCTTTTACCCGCGGCATTAGTGGTCTACTGCTCAGTGGGTCTTATACCAAGAAATATTCTGCTAATGGGATGACCATTCATTACAGTGCTGTTGTCAGTATCATACCGTAAATCGTGGATTAAACGCCCATGGGTTTATGCAGTTAATTTGGAAAAAATTTGGGGTGGGCTTTAAATCAAGCATTATCAATTTTCTAACCTTTCTTGGCATCTATTACAGAAAATTCGAAGCTTTTGAACGATCTCTGAAAGACCAATTTACACACCCTTTTAATTGCTGTGAAGAAGGGAGGAGTCTTAGGTGAGAGATGCCCAGGCCTTGTGCAGGTGCTAGGAGCTAAAGAAAGAGTCCACTATTACAGGGAGGGAGAAGGGGCCAGTAAACATAGCAAGCAGTACTATCTTTAACTGAAATATCATATAACTGAAATAATTTTTTGTACAAAAACGACAATTTGAGGGTTGAGCTTTTTGAGGGGTGAGCAACTCCACTATTTCATGATTTTGACTAATAGCATTTTAGGGGGTGGGCTTTAGCTTCAACTGGGCTTTTAATACACAATTTATGGTAATAGACTGATTTTGAAATGAGTATAGCAGCAAAAGTGTAATATTCATTACCTTTGGCATTACCTTATCGGTACTTTATACCTTGTACAGTTTAACCTCTTAACATAAATCCAAGGTGGTGGCCGAATGGTAATGTAACTTCAATGCAGGTCGTCATATTTACTATTTAATTCTTACTACTACAATCATGTAGCCCAACTTAAAACTGGCACTATCACCGATTGAAATGCGAACGATAATACCCTGGCACCATCTAGAGGCAGTGATATTGTTAACCTTTGTAGCTTGCTCCCAGGTGTATGAAGACGAACCAAATTTTCACTCAATATTTAAGGATATCGTGGCTTGTTTGTTTTGTTAAAAGAAATGCCGTTGTGCAGTTCTTCGCTTGGTGCAAGTAAGTGCTAGATAGTACTACATAGCACTAGATGTCAGATTTCGTCTGCTTTAATCGGTGATAGTGCCACTTTAACATGAACATAAGCTAGCATTACACAACATGAACTATTAAGCTGATTTGAATACCCATTAGAAAAAGTCGTGAGAAAATGGTGCATCAGAAATAATTTTTTTTTTTGTTTGTTCCCAAGATCGTCAGAACACGTAAAAACGTAAATCGTAAACGTAACATTTCTTAGGCCACGCACAAAGTAAAAAAATTAAGTAGGGATGAGGCTTTCTTTTACTTTCAATTGCTACACATTTTGTGCTACCCATACATTTCAGTATGGTATGTGACATACCATACTGAAATAAATTTTTATAAGCAATTTATTACTTTCAGATTAAAGAAAAAAAATTACAGTAGTTTTAATATAGGGGCAGGGAGTCGAACCGTAACCGAAAAAACCAGTAAAAACTGTTTGAAATTGCCGAACCGTAACCGAACCGAAAAGATTACTGGTGGCAGTTACCGTAACCAAACTGAAAGGAAATATCGGTTATTTTTTTTCGGTTCTTGCCCGTTGCTTCTGGATCATCATTGCCGTTTTCAGCAATACTCTATCCCGTAATCGCGGATATAGATTTACCAACGGTAACTAATAAAGTTTTAACAACGAATGTGCAATTAAGTAATATATTGTTTTTGTTTTATTTACGTAAAGGTTGGCTTGATTCAGAAGAGATTTGACTGCTAGCATGTCATTTAGATTGAAGCTATGGTAACTAAGCAGTAAGCATAACAATGAGTAATTATATCCCACATGGGTAAACCCACAGTATCATATTGCGCGCGTCCAGATATAGTTTACACAATAACAATGATACACCAAAATTGAAGTCACGTTCTTCTACCATATGCCCCCCTCACCCTTTCTCCGCATTACAGTTGTATACGAAGGGAATGTGTGGGGGGGGGGGGAGGAAGATGTGCGAGCAAAGGCCCAGACAATGTATTCCACCAGACCAGGCCTGCATGAAAAAGAAAGAGGTGGGAAACGTTCGGGGACCACTAAGTAATTTCCCTTAATCAATTTCTGATACTGTAGTGCCTTGTCTGGCTTCAGTAGCAAGTGCTCTGAAAGAATTTTTTTTTGTTCCTTAAAACTACTTTAGTTAGGCAGTCTACAATGTAAACCTCCGTTAAAGTGAGTACAGTAAGCTACTTTTGTTTTACGGCCTTGAACAAGTGATAGTCGAATTAAAAAAAAAAAAGTGCTATTGACTTTGATTCTAAATTTGTAAGGTTTGCAAATCTGAAAAGCTAAGCATCTCAAAAGCTTTGTAAATTTGTAACTACAAAGCAACTAGAATAAGCAACTAAAAAGTTACGCAAATTTGCAGACTAAGGCCAAACTTATTTGTTCGTTGTTAGGCCGCAAAAAAAAAATTTCTCGGTTCTCAGGCCCTGCCAGGTGACTTTTTTGAGCAAAATAAAAAAAAAAGTAACCGCAAAAGATTACTGATAGCAGTGAGCTTTCTCTCACATGTTATTCAGTTAGCATCCGGTTAAGTTGCAGTTTGATTTGAGCAAATAATTATGGCTAGGTAAGTATTAAGACTGGTTAAAACTGTAACCGAGTAAAATCGGTTAAAACCGTAACTGGTTATTAACAAAAAATAAAAACGGTTTGAAGCGAACCGTTACCGAACCGAAATTTAAAGTTAAGCTGAACCGTAACTGGAAAACGAACCGAAAAAATTAGCAGTTTGACTCCCTGTATAGGGGTGGCCAGTTACGTCAGGAGGGTGTTCTTCTAAAGCGATTTTTGGAAGTTAAGATCGTATTTCAGAAATAATTGATGCTAACATTTTTTGTGAGGCCTGTGTACTTTTTTTTTTAACTTCGCTCTGCCTTATTTAACTTTTCAGCGCCTGTGGGCATGATGATAAGCACTCTATTTTGCAGTCCACACAAGAAAAGTAATATGGTAATGTCCTATAAGATTACTTACGATCGACAATTTCGCTAGGCTGCTTTGAGGATCTTTCACACACCATTCAACAATAACATGAGAACATTTCCAGGGTGCTTCTGTTTCCAAATGCGCTGGAGAAGCCGTTGCCATAAGATTTATTTGCCATAATATTTATTTTATCAAAAATATTTGAACAGGACACTTTTCTTTCCATATTTTATTCACTGAAAAATAATCAAAACTTTTACGTTTTAGAAATCCATTTCTGTACAATGACTAAAATTAGCAAGCCTTAGTAAATTAAGGTAGCCTTATTCATCATAGAAGAGGTATTTGTAGACTGGTGATGACATTGGGAGAGGATTCACGCTGTACGGCAGTAAAAGTGGTAGGTAGTCTGAGAGAAAAAACAAACTTTTTGGGCTAACTTATTTTTTTTTTAGGTAACAGGTTTCCCTGGCCCCTGGTAGGGTTGATAACATTTTTTTGTCCACTAAGTTGTGTAAAAGAAGGTAGGCCACACACAAAAAAAAATATTTGGTTTACGGGCGAAGTTGCAAATTGAAGCATCAGGCTTTTATTTTATTTAACTGACCACATTTCTTTTGACATGTACACTCAAAGCTGAAAGAGTATGTAGTCAGCCTAAAAAATATATTTTGCTTAGAGGTTAAAATGTCAAATCACTCAATTGTTTTGATGAATGTCGGCAAATTTTCAATCCAGGTCACGGATCTTCTTCAGGCCAAAAAATATTTATACTGTTTACACAACGTCCGGAACACACACCTGACTACATCGAAGCTTAAATGCTGCAGTGGTTGTTTGATTTTTGAAATTTTATTACTTTGCCCTTGTGATTGGGATGGAGACGCACAAAAACCAAACCTCCAATCACTACAAGGGCAATAAGTAATAAAATTTCAAAAATCAAACGAACACTGCAGCGTTGAAGAAGCTTCGATGTAGTCAAGTGTGTGTTCCGGACGCTGTGTAAATAGTGTAAATATTTTTTGGCCTGAAGAAGATCCGCGACCAAGATTGAAAATTTGCCAACATTCATCAAAACAGTTGAGTGACTTGACATTTTTAACCTCTACACATGAAACCTCAACATGAAGTGCCGATTTCTAATATTTTGCAAATGCTTTTTTTTTTTTTTTAGTTTTTTGGCTGAAAACTTATTAGTGGTTTGAGCTAGGGGCTCGAAATTTGCACCACTGGATAGCTCATTTCGAGTTTGTTAAAATGGTATATATTGGAATGTCAAAATCGGTCAAAATTTGGCGAAGATAGGCTATTTTAGCGAGTGGACCACTCGGATAAAAAATTTCGAGCTGTGATAATTTAAGGTACCCCGCACGGGACTGTAAACTAAACAATTAACTCTGCATGGCCTAACAAAACATAGCAGCTAGTGCCAATACACAAATTCGAATGTATAGGAAATCTATTCACAGGCAAAGTGTGAAAATATTCAGCCAGTTTCCTGGAAGAGGACTACACAGTTCTCGTCTGTAATAGATATTACGAATAGTTCATGACCACAAAACGAGTCGATCTAAATTACACGTTTCCAAGAGAACCATACGATTCTACCATGGCACTGTCGTTTCCTACTCTTGACATCGCAAATCTTTCAAACTTGCTTCTTGAAGTTTTTCATGCACTTATTTACGTTTGCTTCCTTCAAATTATTTTGGTGTATTCCTTTGCTGTCCAAAGAGACATCCAATGGCCCCATCAACAAATTGTTCAATTTTGTGGTTCTTGAAAAGTGTAGAGTTCAAACCAGTAACCGAATTATACACCTACCAGAAACTGCTTTCCTATATATCACCATTCGATAATAAATGTACCAGTCTCGGCTCAGAGGCATCGTGTTTAAAAAAGATGAACTTCCAAATATTACCAAGGCCTAATATGTAACCTGTAAAGCTGTACAGAAACGATTAAGTCAAACTGATTTTGACAGATTTTGTGGCAACGGAATGATCAGTTAATTTTCTTAAAAAACGAACTGCACCACATTTTTACTTTCAGTGGAATTTTTCCACAAGACTTTTTCCCCTTAGTCTTGCAGTGGTCCACACCAAAAGTTGATAGCTCCTTTTCCTTCAGAAGACATCCATGAAATTATGTACGTGATAAACAAATCATAAATTAATACAAAAGTCCGTATCCAACCAAACCATGAAACAAAAGTGATGGCTGATATGTGAAAATTGAGGCTCAGCTGATGCCATCTTTCACCGATCTGTTACGTTATTCACCAATACAGATATTTCAATATAGTTAATCTTAATAAACTCAATGGCAGCAATCGTTTTCCATGTTCAGAAATTATGTTTAATAAAGCCTGAAACTGCAACAATAATTCAGCACCACGGGAAGATGTACCAACAAAATTAAACGCTTTTAACGCCAGCTAATATCGGAAATAAAATTTCTAACTGAAATAAATAATTCCAATTTGTGCGGTTTATGCTAAACAACTCAAGAATGCCTGACAGTAATGGTTTGTAATTAGCACTAGGAAGGCGGTCAGAAAAACTATTAGAATGGTGTATTGGAACATCAAAATTGGTCATTTTGGTGAGATGGCGCTAAAGTCAACACTTTACCAAAATAGCTCGCCAATACCCATGTCAACAGCTGTTTCGGCCGAACCTTAGCGAAAATAATATTTTTCAGGAATCGACTGCATTATTACCGCATGTGTTACATCGCTTCGACACAGTTACTGCTCCGTCGACTTGGGAAAAATTAAATGATCATTACAGCCTTAAAACTCGGTGCAGCCTGTTTCAATATTACTGTTAGGAAAAATACAATAAATATCCAAACTAACTGAGTGGCTGCATCGGTGCACTAAGTGCTAACTCAATTTCCCACCTGCCCAGTCTTACAGCTTTATGCAGCCGCTGTTAGACTATTGTTACTCGACTTTGATAAGACATACCGATAAATAAAGACACATCAACTTACTTACATAGTGACAATATTTTACATAAAATCCACAAACACCTACTAGGTATGGAACGTACCTTCTAGGCATTGAGTAAAGGATTTACTTGTAAAGGTATAAATTCTGTATGGCGTGCTATGTACAAGCACCATTTTCACTGTAAATTTTACTTTACATTACATTAAAGCTGAAGTTAAGCCGAGGTGTTGGTTACCATTTGTGTAAATATAAATCCGTGGCACATGATGAGCTTATCGCCGATTTGTGTCACTCTTTTATAACCGTAGGACAGTGGCAAACACAGGTTACAAGGCTTTTGTAGTACAAAGTAAAAACGAGGAAGCCATCGCTGTCAGTACAATAAAAGACATCGGAAACCAACTTGCATAGGCACTGGCTTTAGCACACATCTCGCATTTACGCACGCATCTGTTCTTTGTCAATTCAGTTGACCAAATTGCATTTAATTGATATGCTGAAACACACATCATATCCGTACGCAAATCCTTCATTAAAAATATAAATTATCAGGGCTGCAGCGATACCAGTCTCGGAAAGTATCAGTATTTATTAGCAGCATCGGTAATAAGTAATTTCTACAATTTCGCCAAAAATTTACCAATTTTGACGCTCAAATACATGATTTTAAAACTCGACCCGTTTAGCGAGTCAAAGACACAAATATAAAATTATGCATGAAGTTTACTTTTCTTTCAACATTACAAAATCAAGCACATACCTGAACCCATGCTGAATTACTGAGTTGACCTTTATGACAAGTCTTATGGGGCATAATTTGGTAATTCGGTCAAAATCTTACCCCAATTCTGAATTTTTGTGTGAAAAAGCCTCGATTCTGCAGATTCCACGATTCTAAGCTGAGCTCATTGAACTTGTGCGGTAGACCACCCCCTTACCTAATCGACGGAAATTTAAAAATAAAGGATCGCAGAAATTCTGCAAAATTCTCCAATGGCAGAAAACAAGTGTCCCCGATTTTATTTCGCGAGTTTTAGAATTTTAAATACTAATTTTAAAATAATAGCTTAAATCTTTTTTTAAAGTTATTTACCAAAGACTATAAATAAATCCTGAAAAATATATTTCGAAGCAAGCATTTTTTACTAATGAAGTTGCAAAGCTGAAAGTTTTTCACTGCATTGCCCCATAAGTCTTAAATCAAGCTGATAAAGTTTGGCTCTTTTCTCTGACAAAAAAAAATAAGACTTATCGTAATCGGGACTTCTAGTACTCTACTAATATCTGTGTTCAATTAGATCGGTTAAAAGTGGTATCTGTTGGTGCAGCCCTGAAAATTTTCCTTTTAAAACAATTGGTCTTTTTTTTTATCCTTTCCTATTGTTTGGTTTCAATTTAAATAATAAGTCACAAATATGTTGGAAGTCAAGTAAGTTCTAACACAGCAATAGCTTACTTTTCTATAATAAAATATGGGCCTTCTTGGGAAAATGTGCCATTCTCTTAAGGATGATAAATTTGGGTTCAAAAAGCAATGCACTTTAAAAGTGTCAACTCATTTCTTATTGTAGTATTTACACAAACTTTGCTTGCAGAACCCCTATTTTAAAGTTATCTGCTACAAATTGCTGATCACCCAATTTTATAGTTCTTCGTGGTGGTGTAAGTGGAAAATTGGGACAAAACTTACAAGACACTATTTGGAGTTACTAGTCAAGAGTTTCAACATCAACTGAAAAAGTACTCAATAACAGATTTTACATTTGGCACATTGCGATTAGCATTCTGCCCACACATCCGAGCTAACATGATACAGCTTTGCTTCACAAATAAAAATTTTCGTTTAGTAGGGCTGTTCCAGCACCGATCGTAGTTTCGCGTTCGTAACGGATCAGCATAACCAATATTCATCCGATACTTGCAACTGATAGTATTTTGGTTGTGTAACACAAACCGCATAATTATTTTGCTCACCTTAGGCAAAGTTTTGCCTTCATTTACAAATGAATTCATTTCTTTTTTCAATTTGTCTACCAGAGAGAAAGTAAAATCCACTGGTTTCGGGAAGTTTTAAAACTCAAGTCACTAGGAGGAAGGTAGATTTCGAAGCTGTTTTAACTCCAGCCGACGTTTTTTAAAGTCAACCAGGCAACTCAGCGTGGGAAAAAGGTTGCCACTTACGCTGCCAATGTGGGGGCACGATGTGTGTCCGGGCCACTGGGTAAATCTGCACGATACGTGCAAGGTTTATTGTTGCCGCCAGTACATTACTTAGTCGTCAATCTCATCATCTTGAACTCGTACTAATGTCAAGATAAAACAAACAGAACAAGTAAAAATACGTGTGTCGTTGTCAACCATATTTTTGCCTATAAGCTGCTTTAAATAGTACCATTTTTTAATCTCAGCTTGAAAATGGATTCAGTGCAGACCAAATGTGAACGCTGCACTCGGCCAGCAACTGCTCGAGTTTTGAAACATCCCTACAGCAAATTCAGAAAGTAGAAACAATAGCAGTATTGGCAAACGATTTTAATGAGACGTTCCAACCACACTAAAATTCCACTTGGTGTACTGTGAAAGTAATGGACAATCGGGAAATGTTAACGCAATCCATTTGCAGCAGTATACAACCGCTTCAGTGCGGTTAATTATACTGGCTGTTTTGTTTTAAAACGTGTGCGTAATTGATACTTAGGACTTAGACTATCACTACCAGCATAAATTATAGTTATTTGTTACAAAGCATAAGCTACAATTTCCTCAAAAGGAATGCATGTCACAATATATGCAACTTAAATTACAGCCGTTTTGGGATAAACTAGAAATGGTAGTTTTAGGCTGTTACACCTCTACAAATCTAAATTTGAATTTGAAAATACTCACTAAATGTGTATAATGTTACTTTCACTTCCATTGCTCTTTAAAAAGAATGTCTTTCACCATTTATACCTCCTCACATAAAACAAAAACAGACATAGTAGTTAAAACAGTTTTAACAAAGTAAAATTATTTACACACTGTGCAGATATACAGCCACTGTCCTGCCTTTAAACAGACATTTACTTTGTAGGGTTTGGTAAAAGGGAGACAAAAATAAATACAACAGGATGGGGAAATTAGCGGACAAACGTATACAAGAGGGAAGTATGCGAAAATCAATCAGTCGCTAATTTATCACCCTAAACTTTGTGCTTGCTTGACGTCTGTACAAAATACCGTAATTTCGTAGCACTTTGCCCACCTTTTACTATAAACCCAACCCATTTTCTTCAAAATTACTGTTTGTACACTTTCATGTGCGCCGTCCCAAAGTTATTGATGCCGTTACTCAAGAATAACACTGGATTTTACGATCTGCAAACAAAATTAATTTGTTGGGTATATGCAACAGGCATTTTGTTGGGATTTGCTAGAATACACTTGAGTAGTAGTAAAAAGGGTTCTACAAAAACTAATGGGTATAATTCTGTCACACAAAATGCAGCAACCGTAACGCCGAGTGCAAACCTTTGAGCCGGTGATTCAAATGTTCTGCTCACGTGACACAAACTTCAAAAATTTCAGGTTCCACCTATAGTGAGTTTATCAGAATGGAGAAGGTGGAAATTCTCAAAGATACAACTCACAAGTCTGAAACCAATACTGTTTTTCCTTCAATAGCATCTGTTTACTTCCGCCGAGGAATTTACGGTACGCAATGATTCTCCCCGACCAGTTTGGTAATTAACCTTAGTTCCTTGGCAATGTACCTCTAATTAGTAAATATTTGTTCGTAGTGTGAAAGGAGGTACTCCGTAAAATGGTTAATGGGGCCCATTGATGACAGTGTAGCTTGCATATTCTGTGACCACACCAGGTTAGGGCCAAATACTATGGCCAGATTGGACGCAGTCATTTTGTTTAGATCACTGCGATCTATTACCTGAAAACAGCCAAACATTTGAGTTAGAACAGAAATAATATTCTATGTACCTATCTACTACATAGTCACCCATAAAAATACAGTAATAGGGTTACCAAATAAGGAATTATGGTCTTACCTTACACAAAAATTCAAATATGTACTTCAACACTACGTAATTATCTTCGGGCAAGCGCTTGAGGATCAATGCCCGTGCAACTTCTAATTTCTCCAGTTTGTCCAAAACTGAAAATATAAGAGACAGTTTGGCATTATTTGCCTACATTCATGAGTTTCTAAGGCTGTCTGATAACCAATTTTTTTTGGCTCAGATAGAGATGTTTTCGGAAAAAAGTATCAAGGTTTGGCTTTGCAAAGTATTAGTTGTGGAATAGCCTAGAAGAGGACTGTTACATAACACATCATGTTGCAGCAGCAACATGTCCTTGGTTAACCGACGCAAGGTCAACAAGATCTGCTTTAGGAACATTGGTAGAAATGATGATTCTACCAGAGAACTTGTTCTAGCAGGAGAATCAAAGTTCTCAAGAGTAGAATCCGACGAAACTGTGTTACCTGTTATGTTACAATTCAACTATAATTTATGCAAATTTTATGTCATCTGACCCCCACTCTCTACTCGCTATATCGCCTCGTTCCTAGCACTGTCTTTTGCAGCTGAGCCACAGGAGCGCCAGGGAGGCTGGTGCAGAAGTGAAGGTAACACAGATTCGTCAGAATCTTCTCTGAAAACTTTGATTCTCCTGAGAGAACAAGTTCTCTGGTAGAATCATCATTTCTCAGTCGCAGACTCCTCCTCACTATGTTACCTGTATGTTACAAATGGGATCAGATTACAAGACGTGACGCTCGACCAGCATCCCACCTGTCAACCATGGTGACATGGGGGGGAGGGATTGAGGCTTAATGGCGTGTTGATAACTTGGTCATTAGCGCCAACCTCAGTCACAGTGCAGTGGTCCGGGTTGCCACTGCACCACACATTACAGAGATGTTATTCAAACCCCTAATCTAAATCTTGTCATACATCTGTATCTCCTGCAAAAATTGAAAAACACCGGACAGGAGGACAGACTTATCGCCCAACTGATGCGTAATGTCATGCGGAAGATGGATACGACGACGAACACCATCAAGATGGCGACAATCAACAAGTAAGTGCCGGACCGTAAGTGGCCGTCGACATGCGACCTGTCCTTATTGCAGATGCCCATCGTTTACGCCAAACAAGGTGGCCACACCTATGCAACTGCATGGCGAAGCCAGGCGATGAAGCCCCTTTCCGGTGGCCACGGACCCAAGCCGCGACCGGCGTTCGACGCAACATGGCCCCCTAGCCATTCAGCCAGGTCAATGCGGGACCCACCCGACCTGTGTGTCCAGCCTCCCATGCGCAGCAAAACCAAACAGGCAGGTCGAAGATTACAGCACCTATTCCCGGGCAACATCGCATCCATTTATTACCAAATGCACGGAATTCATTCCTACACCATTCAGATCATGGTGCCCGTGGAGCCAGGCCACCTTCATTACCGCAGGCGAGCCTCCACATTACCGACTATAAGCCCACTCAGCTTCTGCACTGTACCTGCACTCTACTTCTACTTATGTCCAGTTCCAGGCCTCCTTGCCATCCCAACAACATGGATAGTACAGACCTCCGCGTCTGACACAACCCATGTCCTACACCTGCCAAAACCCCCCTTGCCTTCCAGGAGGCCACATATCATCACCATCCCTCTGCTAACTGCAGGGGCACTTGTGCGTCCTCAGTCGTTCACGAAAAAACCCTGGTGGACAATCACAATCTGTGGGCATCTGTGGAAAAATTAACAACCACCGGCTCCACCCAGAAGCCCTACTCACGACCGTCTCCGAAACACCCCCTGCCTTGCGAGCGCTCCTTCTTTCTTATGAGGTCTGTCTTTCTCCTTGGTCCCAAGCCTCAGCTCCCCTAGCCGTTCCACCTGTTACGACCAAAGTTTTAGGGTCACTACCCTCTGTAGCAACAAATCCAATCCACCTCAAAATCGCTTGATCTCGAGTTGGGAGGGGGGGGGGGAACAGGCCAACTCGCACATCCTTCATATTAATAATTGCCACTCTGCCTACCGGGCTGTACCTATCAGGTATACCACGTCACAACAAAGGTGTAGCCCTCCATAAGCTCGCAAGCTGGTCAAGATCGGCCCTAAGGCCCCACCTTGCCACCCATACTGAGGTGGCGATTAATTGCCACATACCAAATCGGCGTTAATTGCAATTTAAACACTGCACATGTGAACATGCCTATAAACAGTACACTGACAGGTCTCACTTCAGTTAGTTTTCAACTTGCCTAACACACCTACGACCTCATATTCATAGTAACTCCCACAGCTGACCTTAGTTTTACTAAGCAGATCACACATGCGCTTAATATCTCATAATGCACAGGGCACGTCTCACGATTTACAGCGCTCTGCAGCGCATCACCACTCTCAAATTCACACCACAGGAAACCATGTATTCCTCACTCTCTAGGCCAGTGTCGTATTTATTTATTTATTTATTTATTTAAATAGGTGTAGTGTCCCGCAGGTAGTAAAAGGATATGGCCAATATTGCCAGACTACCCTCGTGGTCGCTTCCACTGTGAACTTTTAACTCGCAATATTCATTCTCGACTCACTTCGCACAAATCAAATTCGTGTTCAAAATTATTGCATTAGGCCCAAGCCTGTAGACTGCCAACGTCTATCGCAGTATGAGACTGATCGGCTCCATTGCCCGTAAACAAACGTTACTATGTCTTTAGGCCTAACCTCACCTGGCCACGTACAGCCCACCTGCCTCTGCGACCAGTGTTCTTTACCAATTGAGCCCCGTGTATCGCACAACAATAAACCATGGTCAATTCCAGTTACGTTCGACAATGAACGTGACATTTTCAAATTCATGCGTACGAACTCAACCACACCAAGGCTTCATCGGCCTGCACAACTTTTAGTTCCGGCGTACAAGTTTAGGTCTGGCCAACGTCGCCTCCCCTCGGCCGCAAAATGGAACGACCCACAGCGTTCTCACACCGTCACTACCTGTCCATCACTGACCTATTCCCCCGGAGTAGCATGAAACATGGCATTGTCCGCCACACACGGTGTTTATTGCCCTCTCATAGTTTGCACGCCGCTATCGCTGCCAACTTCTCACAAATAACAAGTTTTTAAAACTTGTACGCCACATCTCTGCCCAGCGCTATCGCACAACTCCCAAGGCATCTTCGAAACTATGCCACAACACCGCTGCCTTTTTCATTACGTACATCATCACCGGGTTATCGTATACCCATTTTCTCGCCACATTCTCACACTTATTTCGACTAACTCTTTTTAAATCTCTCTCCTGGCCTCGCTTGCCCCATTTCTCAACACTTCTCTCAACTCAGCGCCTTGACGGCAATTATTTAATTCGTATTCTCCACGTTACGAAATACTTATTCGCTGCAAATAGGCCTTCCTGTTTTTAGTACTCGCCATATTCTGCCACCAATCTCCGTCTTACTGTAAAGCGGCCAAGATTGAAATCGATTAAAATTAAGACGGCTAAGATTAAAATCGTTCGTTGTCATGTACCTCAGCACAAATTAATTAGTTCAATTTACGGCGTTTTCTGCAACTCGACCAATTCCAAAAACGCTGCTAGACAGAAACGCACCATCAACCGAATTGGTAGCACCAATATTAGTTTTGAATAAATTTTTAACTTGATAGATCCTATCTTCTTTTTAACCTTCTACTGCATGAATTAACCAGGTAACGTTTTTTTAAAAGTACTCGTCTTTATCAGACGGGCCTGATTTTTAAATACGAATTTCAATTTTTACTAGGACATCATCAGTTCCACTGTCGACAAAATGGAGCAAAGTGATTTTATTCAAACGTCAAAATCAGTCGACGAAAAGTGAAAATATCTTCAATTTGGTTTTATTACCGATTTATCTGGAATTTATATACCGATCCCGATTTCTAGCGATATTGCAAATGTCGGTAAGGAATTATGTGAGGCACTCTTAATCTGTAATCGATCGTCCCAGCCTTACAAAATAGTATGCTTTTAGTTGCTTACAGTTAACAGACACATGTGAGGCCGCTGATTTGATTTGATTTTAACTGAGAGCCATGGCATAACGCCGCCTGTTTAACATCAACAATCAATCTTTTTTAACAATCGGATGCCTTTAACAATTAGAAAAGGCTTCGCATCTTGTTGTTGTTTGGATTTTGGCTCTTGCTATTGGTCCATTTTGTCACCCTGATGGTTCCTCAACCCCAAGTCCGATTCCAGATTTTTCTTTTGATAAACCTTGTCCGGACTACCGTGCATGCAAAGTTTGGTTTGGATAGTCCTTGTGGTTTTCGTGTGATGCGCGGTCTAAGATTACATTGGAGTGTCTTCATAGCAGAGCAACCTTCGGCCTCGCTTCACTCCAACAAATTACAACCCTCTTTTAGGAGGTTTACTACGCTTGTGTGTGCCCCTTAGACCTACCATAATGAGCAACAGGCTTGTCCGTGATCTACCACCCTTTACAGAGTTACAATATTCCAGTAGAACTAGTGGAATGCAAGATCTGGATTTATACGTATTCATTCAAACTAATCATACTGGCCTTTTCTTAAGTTTACTCAGAGTTTCGCCCACCGGGATGTTTAACACCCAGGAAAAAGGTCAAGGTCCCACACCTCTGCAAACACAAGAACGTGCATGAAGCGAACCATGTGGTGTACTTAAACCTAACTTCACCTGGTGCAGAGTCATCACAGGAGCCTTCTGAGTGCAAGCTACCAAAGACAAAATTTCCTTACCACGTGCTAATTTATGGAAAATGTATAAGAAACAGGACGCAGGTAACTTCTGGTAACATGTAAGACCAAAACAGGCTTCTTCCCAAGACAAGTAAAACGCTGAATGCTTCAAAACACCACTACCAAATCATTTTGTAATAAAACACTGTTTACGACCAAGAACTGTAGTGCACCTGTATTTGAACAGTCCGTGGGTTTACATTCTGACTGCTACATTATATTTGTCAGAGTTAGTGTACAAGATATTACTGAACGGGGCAACTAGCAAGGAACTCCCCCAATAAGGAATGTTATTGGTCAATTTACGCCAACGAATAAACCGTGTGCGCTAAAGGGAGATGTATCCACGACATGAGAGGTGTGGGACGTTAGCCGAAGTGCTTAAAAAATTCGATTCCATCAACTGTGCATACGCCAGAATAAAGACACTTGCTCAAGTAGCCAAGCCTTCCGGCTATCTAGAACAAGAGAAAGACACACACCGAAATCTCGACCTTCATACATTCCTCATTTCGACAGAAACATACCGACACTTGTCAGGCCTAACCCATAGCATAATCTGGTCGACCGACTGAAAGGCTGCAATGGACATATTTTGGACAAATTTCTGTCATTTGGTCAATTTTTGCGCGAATTTGACATTCTAATTCACCATTTTAATAAATATAGTAAATATTGGGTCTTCCCCCTCCCAAGCCATTTAGCTTAAGTTGGGTTACAATTTGAAGCAGTTTTATGACCTGAATACAGTTAGGAACTTTTGATTTCAGCTCAACCACTGGACTACTTAAGACAACTTGTGTCATCTGTATCGTAATCGTAAGTCTCGTCCTTGAACGACGAGCAGCTTAGTAGGACGAGCTGACTCCTTCAGCGACTCGAAAAGTTTAATACGTTCTGGTTGATTCCAAAAATACTCCCCGTATCAATCCAAAACGCAGTGTAAACCAAGGTGCAAAGTAGTTCAAAACACGGAACGGGAAAATTTGGTTGGAGCCTGGAAACAAGCTTGTTGACCCTAGAAAACATTGGGCGGGGTAAGGAAGGTGCATCGACTGGGAGAATTCTTTCCATGGGATGAGCCGGTAGTAGTTGCCTCCGACAAAACTTGTAGTCGTGGTATGATCGCATTATTTGGCACACACATTCGTTCGCACGGATCATAATGGGATCCACTGTCAGTGTTGGTGGTGTTAAGTGCCTCTCCCCTCTCCCCTTACCTTAAAACAGCGTGCGTTAACGTTCGCGGCCGTTTTCGTATGGCAAAGGGCACATGGTAAAAAATGAAGTTTTTCATTTTCATAATAATGTTTACCTTCGTGTGACTTGGGTTCATGTTTCACCTGATCCACGTGGTGATCATGTCTCCCACCATCAGCGATTAGGTAGCCATGTATCTCCTCATGGATACTAGGAGTTCAAGCGGCGATCGGGAAATGTGGTGGCGATGACCCTTCCATCAGGCACTGTTGACGCAGCGAACAGGACAAATGTTTTCGTGGGGGACCAAGCGACGTGGGTGTCCGACTACTGGGTGACGCCGATGTACGATAACTGGACGTGGTCATGTCTCCCCACTTCGGTAGACTTGCATTTGCTCTGTCCACTATTGACCAGCCTGTGGCTGGCGACGTAGTTTTAATTTAATACTATGTGTATATTTTGGGTTTTTCGTCTAATGTAGGAACTACTCCCGAATTGGCTTTTGTACTTTAACGTCCTTTCTGGATGGATGATTTTTGTTATCACCAGTGCCAGAAATGAGTGGACAGCCTGGTCAGACGAGCAACCTTTTCCCTGGCCATGCCGAAACCAGAACCGTTTTTTTTCAGAGGGCGTGTGCATACTTGTGTTTTTTTTTTTGCAAATTATGCACAGCAGTAACGTTGTCCTCCACTAAATCATGCTTACGTTTTGACTGTGGCTTGCCTGATTTGGTCAAAGCCTAATTTATTAATCAAAACTGTTATGGTGTTAAAGCGATGCCGCGATGAATAGACTTTAAAGTTGTCCTAACTGGGCGATAGGCTACTACGCCTCCCCTTGAATAACATCCACGTCGACCCCTACCTGGCGATGGAGTGACTACACCGCTACTGGGCAGTGCAGTGAGAGCAAGTGTTCAAGGTTGCACGGCAGGCAACACAGCCACCATGATGGATTGCAGCGACTGTGATTGGTACTTGTTGAAATGGGACTGCACTTCTCCACGAATTGAACACCTGACAGAGTGAATTATGGACTCTATAAAGACCCATGAATCGCATTAAAACAGCGTACATCAGTAGCAACAGCGGAATTATCAGCGAGTGAAAAAACTTCGTCCAACGGAGTTACATCGACATTAGCTTTATCAGAAATGGGTGTCAGTGCAGACGTTCACATTGGGGTGAGTTGGTTGCTAAAGCACTTTATGTGCAAAATATTGTGATATGGGGGAACGGACCGGGGACAATTACCAACCACTTTGCCATGACTGGATTCCGACAAAGCAGTCCTTCCGTGCTGTTCTCTTTGCTGGTCAGACTTATGCCACGTTCTTTTATGTGCTCTACATACTTCATTTTCCGTACGGTGCAGACAAACGTCACAAGAATTTCGCAGGGTCGACAACGTCTACAGGCTACATCTTCATAGCCCCGGGGGTTTTGTAGTGCAAGCACAGATCCATAGGAGAAATTTCAAACTAGAGAACTGTGAGTTGGGCATTTTATATGCGAAGCGATACCATAGTCAATATCGTAAGGTTAATCAATATCAATATTTTCATATCTTTACAGGTCATGAATTGTCCAGAAAACGTTTGGCCAGTGTGCACTTTATTTAATTTTTTGTTGGGGGGGGGGGGGGGGGGGGGGGG
>JAHWFP010017460.1:0-36623 GCA_023313725.1 Lithobius niger | reverse complement strand
AAGTCTTTTCATGGGTGTGGCTTATGTGCACGCACGGCTTGTATACCAGCCAATTCGGTACATGTATTTCAACAAACAGTGATACGGATAGCTATCCAGTGTTGCTGGTGGACATTACCATGGCAACGACAATGACTCCCAACTAGCTGCAAAAATGCATCGTGAGATCATTGCAGAAATGCATCATTATAGCAGCTAGCTTGCGACAGTGTTCCAGTCTTATCAGTTTACGTTGCCATGTAGGCGTGGTAACTTATCCCTGCCCACCCTCTTACTCATGAAGGGCAGTGAAGTTACAGTAATTTGCTGCAGTACATGTATTAGAAAGTGTCATGATACAGTGCCACCTATCAATCAGATTATTAGTAATGTCCTGCATGCTTATACCGCCATATCACCACAAGATTTGGGGCAAACAAGCTAGCCTTTTACCAATTACTGCACTACAGGTACAATCGACCCATCGAATGAGTTTCGAGGTAGAAGGGAAGGATCAAAGTAAGTAGACGAAGAATAGCTGAAGACAGAAACAAACTAGCATATCTGCTAAAATATATTATGCAAAAAACTTACTCTGAAAACTAATGATGTCATTATAAAGGTCAAATGTTAGCAAGGGCTCCTGTAATTCCCGCAGGAATGTCTTCAGGATTACAGCTGGGATGTGGTTATCACCATGCTCAGCAAAATCAACGGTCTGACCTGCAAACAACAAATCGAATCTACATTTAATACTAAAAACATACATTCATTTGAAATTTCTTTAACGGTTAAGCCACATGCAATGACATCTGCCCCCCCAAATCCCCTCCAAAAATAAAAAAACTTCAAAGTGTACCAAAATCATGGTCTACGACATTATAGAGTACGCAGTAACAACTGAATATAGTCTCATGAATTGAATAAACTTACTTTCGCCAAAATAACACCCGAGGGCAGGGTTGCATGTTATTAAGTGCAAAATAATTAAAGAAATTCAAATAAACGTAATTCTGTATCATGTTCCATCTGTCGTAACGAGACTGACCCCATGCACCCAGAAGACGAACTCATGACTTTTAACTTTAACAGAAAACGTATGTTAAAAGTTACACTAAGCAGATTTTAACTGATTAATTTAGTGTGTGTAAAAAATATTACTTGTGCTATAAATAGTCCAAACACGTGTCAATTCACAAGCAGTAGCGTTTAAATGAAATTTTAAGAGAGGAATGCGCTTTGCTCCAAAAGCCAAGGCCACCCGAGGTAGAAATTGTGTATCTTGCCTCCCAGGTCCACACCTGTTCTCGCACGTGCCGGGAAGTTTTTAAAAGAACCGGAACGCCGTTCCGGCTTCAAAAAAAGAAACGGAACGCCGTTCCGGCCCAAATTAAGCCCTTGTTTTAACTCTCCCCTTCTGTTCCTCCACCTGCCACATATTCATCTGGGAGAGAAGCGCACAGAATTTGCTGTCTGGTTCTAGTTCAGTTGATTTAATATTTACCAACAGTATGCAAACGGGTATTAATGGCAATATTTCACCTGTACAGAAAAGTCTCATCTTTCAGAAATTTTCGCTCTTTCAAATTAAAAGCAATCCATCCTAACATCAACCTATAATCACCATACTATTTAGAGAATTTGATTTAATTCAACCTCAACCATCGTAACAAAACTAAATGTTGTTTAGGCAGAATGGGTGAAGTTTTTCTGTGGTTGCGATCCGCTTGGCCCAGCTTTTTCTTGCTCGTCTCACGTCTCTTGCACTTCTACAGCATATAGCGACAGCGTTGGTGCCGGTGGTGTTGAATTCGGAAAAACAGTTGATAAAACACTGCTTTATAATTCGTGAATTTTTTTATTGGAAGAGGGGAGTCACGCCATCTCGCAACCGAGGAAGGGGCAAGTGGGGACATTATTTTGTTTCCCAAAAATTAATCAAAATAGCAAGAAGTGAAAAAAAATAACATATTGTATGAGCTTGAAAATCTTCAAAAAAGGTATCTCCCTGAAGCCAGAATAGGTGTTGAAATAGGTAAAAACGTTTAAGCTTCCGGGGCTCCCTGCTGGGGGAGCTAACGGCGTTCCCCCCAGACCCCCTAGCCGTGATTGGGAAGGGGATGTAAATGCCTCTTTCTCTGCAAACAAGTGACAGTTCCGGTACTTTACTAATTAGAAATTAAGCACTGGTTAAAACATGGATATTCCCCGGTCCTATGGACGTCTCTTGGTAATGCCATTAAAATTAGTGACGCGCCAAAAAAAAAAAAAAAAATTGGGAAATCCTTGTGATCGAAATGTGTCATTTCCAATTACGTACTACAGTATTAGTTACCAGAGAAAAGTGGATAGTGCGAGTATTTCCTCACTAGACTGCTTGCAATAGTAGAGTAAGCAAATGAGTAGCAACAGAGGATGTTTGGTCTATCAAATTTCTCAAAAAAAAAGATGCTAATCAGCTGGCGGTTTGTGTTTTCAACTTCAAAAGGCTTACATGACAATATTGGTTTTAAGTTGAACCCTATGCGTTTCGAAAACTGCGTCCAGAAACACCATAGGATATTCAAGATTATTGCTTCCTTGTTTTTAGATGAATTGCAAACACACGAATGTCTTCACAGAAAGCATAACCAAGGCATATGGACAACCAGAAATTGGATACTTGAGGTTTTTAGTCACTTTAATTTATTGGTTAAACTTAATCCTTTTGAAATGGCTGCATTACGTTGTACTGTACACCACACGCATCTTAGGTCACCATTGTACGGACTAGAATTTCTTAAACCCATTAAATTGCCATTAGAAAGCTGACTAATGTAGTACCTACCTTCATTAAAAACTTGCTGAACAGTTCTCACTACCAATGTGTTGGCCGACCTACGGAATAGGCCTTCTGTTTCTAAAACTAAATATCCAGATAGATGGTATTAGTTATGAAACTTCCACAGGAACATTTCTTTAATAAACAAACGTCAATCTACGCGATATCGTACAAAAATAGGAAACACATTCATCACATCATTACAGCTCGTACACATTTATGCCACACGTTCTAAAATATTTGTAACAAGAGCTTGATCACGTAGAAACCATAAAGAGCACATGTTTTTGCAAGAGAGTGTTGTCGATCAGGTATTGGCCATCGAGCTAGAAGCGGCCCGTTGCGGCCTAAAAGAAAAACGTCAATACAATACAGCGATGGAGTATAAAGATTGGTGTTCTTGCATGCGTGTTTAAAAAAAAAAACAACGACTGATCCACAGCAGTAGAGTGCCCAGATCGCAGGAAGCCTGGATGAAGATAGTTTGCGTTTGAACACCTAACTAGTGTTTAAATGACTATCGAAAATTAGCGGCAATGTGAATTGGTTGTTCATCAATTGAGTTACTTTACGAGCATTTGCGTAAATCATAATGCACAGAAGAGAAGAAAACTGAAAACTTTTGCAACTTTTATGCTTTAATTAAAAATTGTTGCATAACTCAAACTCTACTAGAATAATCATTGGCACGTTACTTGACTCTAAATAAATTGTTGGGGGCTCGCACTAGTGTAGTTAGTTAAAGGTTAATTTTCCTCTTAACTTTGTTGCATCCCAATCGTGCACAGTCATGGCAAAATAAATTAGAAAATATCTTTGTTCTGTGGCCACATTTTACTTAGTATGCTACTAATGATACAACGATGTGCTAAAACACAGATGTCCGATACCGATGTTGAAATAAACATTGGCCGAAATACGACGTCTAGTTGTTTTATCAACTTGAATCAACTGGTTTCCTTATTTGATTTCTTATTACTGTGCTTGTGCTGCACATTCAGGTTTGACGATCATGTTTGTTATGTAAAACAATGCATGTGCAGTATACAGATGCATCAATGATGACATCAATTTTTTTGCAGTAGACGATTTAAACATAGGAAATCCTCAATTTTACTGCATCACTTAGTGACATATGCATAGATACCCCATTGCAGAATCAGAGAGATGGGTGACGCTACGTCGCAGAAAGATTGGCTGCGTTGCAGTACGAATTATCTTGGTTTTTCCTTTCGTGATCTTCTTTGCGATAATTTCGCCAAACATTGACCGATTTTGAAGTTCAAATACACCATTTGAACCGTTTATTCGAGAGCTTTTGAATGGCGCTATTCTCAAGGAGATAGGTTGGGTCGTTCTCAAGCTATTAAGCAAAAAGACTAAAAATCCAGGGGCACCAAAATAGGCATAACCTTTTTTTTACAGCCACACACACACGGAGCTCTATTATCCCTAGATTGAAGGTAGACTTCCCTGCTGGGCTCGTAACTTACTGCGCATGACAGGAACTGGCTCCGTTATATAAAAGCGTATCGCAACGGAGCGCAGCACATGAACCTAGTCCATCGTGGGGAGGCTGGGTGGGTAAAGGTAATGTATATTTTCATACAGGCAAACAAAAACTAAAATTGACCAGGTGCCCCTGATATTTTAGCCTTTTTATTGCCAAGACAATATCCATTACTAGCAGACCTTGTCTTCACCGGAGGCGGGCTAAGTTCGGAGCACCCACGTTACGAGCCGGCGATCCCACGGACAACGTCCGAGTGGAATCAACGATGTTTTAACCTTCCTGGACCTGCGATCCTCAGTCCCAAGGGCTAGCAAACAGGAACAGCTGATGCCAGGGGTATAAAACAATCGGTTCTACACTAAGGGAAGGAAGGAATGGAGATACTAATAAATGCCAATCCTACCTTGGATGGGAAGCTGAGGATGGTCTTGATCCAATGGTGGACTTGTAGGACGAACTCGTCGAGGAGGCTTGGATCGGAAGTGGAACACAGTCTGGAGAATCGGGCATCAACTGGAACAAGCGAAGGCTCAGGCTAATTAGGCATACTTGAAGCAGACTGGAGGATCCAAAAAAACTCGTAATGAAGAAATGACGTACTGCGAACATTGGAACGGGGACACCATGTGGACCAGTAGGCGAAGTAGGAGGAATAGGTGAAGATGGATCGTCGTTAGATAGTGTTCTTCTGCTTCTCTCTTTTTTTTTCTGGAATCGCAGCATATGAAACAAGGTTGTGGATAAAGAGAAAAGACATGGTACGGATCGTGGTTACACTGAAGGGCCAAAACTTATAACAGGATACCGTAGAAAAGTCGAACTGCCTGCGTCTTGGGCGAGATCGTTGACTTGGACGTAATCGTGGCAATAGTCAGGAACCAGGGACCAGGATTGGAAGGAATCTTCATACGAAATGTTGAGCAGAATCGAAAGCAAGAAGGTCTTCGTTTGGACGGATTAGACAGTCAGCAGAGATTTTTGATGAAAGACATGGGGAATCGTAGTATTATCGATAGAGAGTTTTTGACATGGAAGTATGAATTTAAACGTTGGTTCTGCAAAAGGGAATCGAGCGAGGAGCAATGGTCCCAACCCGAGATTGGAGATCAGGAATCGGGGGCAGACAGCCTCGCGGGCCTGACAGGATTCATAGGAAAAAATAGCAGCACCGCGGGAGAACTTGTGGTCACTATGGGTTAATGAAGAATGCGGAATCCTAAAGCAACACCTTTAGCTTTTCGTCTGCTAGGTGAGCAAGGTAGCTTTCTGGTAGAGGATTCGGAGTGACGAATGATCCCCGGGAACACAGGAAAGAATGAAGGCGCATCATCGTACTGCCAAACCGAGTACGATGACAGGGCTTGGCAGGACGGGGTGGCAGCAGTTTGTGACCACGCTTGTTCCAATGGGCATGGTTCATAGGGAATCGCTGGTTCCAATCCGATCCCTGAGGATGCAGTTGAAGGAGGATGGCCAACCGTAGGGGGAATTGTAGCCAAAGATGGGGGAATCATTGGCGATGTTTGAGCCAAAATCGTTAGAACTGGTGGATCGGATGATGTTCCGGGAGGAGTGACAGCTAAAGTTGGGAGGATCACGGCGATGTTTGCGACGGAAGAGGGGGAGCCGGTGGAGGCGTAAAAAACGGAGCGGCTGTGGCGGATGGATCCTGATAAGGCGATGGAAGCGGAGAGGGCTCTGCTGTGTACAGTTCACGCACTGTAGAGATGGATGGTGAGTCTATTGGAGGCAAAGGATTGTGAGGGGATCGGAGATACAGCGTCGCCGGAGCTCCGTGGAGGCGCCGAGTATGAGAACGAGAACAGTAAAGCTGATGCCACGGGGGGGGCGACGATGGGCGCGGGAAATCCATGGGAGCTTGTGGCTACGTAATTGATAGTTCATGCTGAGCCGTCTGTGCTTAGATCGCAAGATGTCCAAGTCGTTGGAAAGGCTGATCACTTCCGATTGGAGGGTTAAGTTGCGGTCCTTGGTATCGGTGAGAGAGGATCGAAGCTCAGCATTTTCAGACCGTAAGCAAGTAAGTTCCGCTGAGAAGTTTGCGGCTTCGGCTCAGGAAAAGACGAACCGGAAGTGAAAGTCTATATTTTCTAAGTCTATGGAGGAAAGCTGTAAACCTCTAGTTAGGGCCGCCCGGATGGTGGCAGCGGGCGGGAACGGAAACGGCACGGTGAGTGGCGGTGTGACAGCTTTCTCGATACTTGAATCCACTGATTGAAGAGGTGAACTTATGGTTGATGTAACCATAGATAATGGCGGTGAACGCGGTCTAGTAGAAGAAAGCACAGGAATTGGCCATACTTGCGGAAAGCGTGGGGGAGCCATTGGGTACTTAACGTTCTTAATTTTGAGTTCCTTTTTGGGAAGGAACGCAGGGCGAAACGGACGAACTCCGGACGTACTAGGAATCGAAGGAAGCACTGAGGGTGAAACTTTAGTTGAAGTAGTAGTGCGAGAATGGGGCGGTTTTAAGGAGAGTTCTCTAGAAGTTGATGAAGAGGATTCGATGGTCGAAGAAGACACGGTGATGGCCGACATAGGCAACTCTTTTTGCTTGCGCTGCTGATCGGCCCGTAGGCGGGAGCTTCTGGGCGGCGTCGAATTTCTATCCACTTCTTTGGCGAGATTTTAATACAAACAGTGCAAAGGAGGTCATACCCGTTACACTGACGATGGACGATGGTGTTGGCAGCAGGGATGCGGGTCAAAATGTTCCTTGGTCCCTGGTGCAAACCCAATGCAGATACATGGTGTAGGATCAGGAACATTTGCAGTCTTACTGGTAAAGGGTCTTCGGATGAGAAATCGGAAGACACGACCGTTAGGGAGGCTAGCGGTGACTACAATGTGAAAGCCGTTAGAACTATTTGAATAAGCGCGCACGAAGAAGGCGCCCCCTGGCAGCGAAAAAGTGAAACGGAGTTCAGGGTTCCCGGATGCAAAGGAGGATCAGAGTTGACGGAGGAATCGATGGTCTTGCTAGCCTTGAAAACGGGAGGACGTTACGTATGGCGAAGTACCCGGAACGGATCGTGTCTTGAGGGATGGAAGAAGTGAACTCGGCGGTCTTGGCTAGAAGGCAGGTTCGAAGAAGAAAGAATGAGGATGTAGAAGCAGAAGGAACGGCAAGGAACCATAAGAATCGTAGGATGAAGGATCCGAAAAGACAGTCCCCGAACCGACTGAACAGGGTGCAGACAATGCGGCAATTTTTCTTCCTTATAGTAGAATTCATGGCGAGTATCCTTTTAACCTGTCTTTCGCCTGTTAGGCTGAAAGGACCATCGGGACGAAGGACCTGAAAGGGAACGGTGAGACGGAATCCGAAACAAAGAGCCATGAGGGGAAGGAGACAGTCTTGTAATGAAAGTGTAGATTTGAAGAGCAGCGGTTGATTACCGCGGATCGAGAACGGAACCGGGAATTGCCGAACGTGGAGGTAATCGGTGTCGATGAATTTCCTGTACGTTCCATTGCAGTCTTTGTGCTGGATGAATTATTTGTGAGGAGAGCTGGTGTGGGTAACCCGATATTGTCATGAAACCAAGCTTAGCTGGAAGAGGAGAAGCAGTACAGGGACCGGTTGTAGGATCAAGTAGTTGACGAAGGTGGCTTAGCCAGGACCGTAGGATGACGCTTGTTGTGAGGACTCAGGAATCGGTGACAAATCACTGGTGCAGGACCGGGAGTCCGCAAGGACGGATGAAGTGGCTGAGCAGTGTTGAAGGACAGAGCGGACCGACTCATGGATCGGAGTGATCCCTTGTAGGCGGGGAAAAGAAGCTTTAGTTCTAGAAAATGGAGAGGCAGGAAGAAGTGGTAGAAAGCTTTGCGACTCTGTGGAACCGCTGAAGGAATCGGAGGACCAATACTCGTTACAGAGCAATCCAGAAGGAGAGAGAGAAATCCGAACCACGCGGACCGGAGGAGGAGGATAGGACGGATCTGGAAAACAGCAACCGACCAAACTTGTTGAAGGAACGCAGAAGTGACACTGAAACTTGAGGAAAGGAACCGGTAACCGTAAACCAGCAGGTGGAGAGAACGGGGTGGAGGACTTGGTGACGCACCCACTGGAGTTGCGGCGATTGGTGAAAGCATGATCAGGTGGAGGAACCGCAGGTGAGGCCTGAATCGTCGAAAGGTCCTACAGGAAGGAAATTCCTGGAGGAGTTTCGAAAAAATGTAGGATGGCGGTTGTAGTGGCGGACGAACCATCCGGACGCTTGGTGAAGCCTTGCGCCTAGGTTGTGGCTGTTGAGAAAGGCGGATCGAATTAGGTGGATCAGGGAAAACAATGAGCAGAAGGTCCTCTGTTTGGCCGGGTTCATGAAGGGGAATCACCTTCTTCTCTACGGAATCGGGAAACGGTTCTGCATTGGCATTGAGGATCGACGAATCCATTTGGATT
This sequence comes from Lithobius niger, assembly GCA_023313725.1. Lineage (NCBI taxonomy): Eukaryota > Metazoa > Arthropoda > Chilopoda > Lithobiomorpha > Lithobiidae > Lithobius > Lithobius niger. The sequence goes on along the minus strand of JAHWFP010017460.1, from coordinate 27,878 downwards.
GAAGAGCTCCTTGGAACAACTGGTTAACGCAATTGCCCTAGGAAGAAAGATGCTACACTCCGCTGCGATCCGCTTTTATATAACGGAGCCAGTTCCTGTCATGCGCAGTTAGTTACGAGCCCGGCAGGGATAGAGCTCCATGGCGGGGGAATTGCTATTTAAATAAAAGGTAATGATATTTTTCGTGGCAATAAAAACAACTGACAAAGGTCTTAAAAAAGTTCTTGCAAAAAAATTGTTCATTGCCCAAATAGGCCTAACTGAAAATTTTGCACAATGGACTATTCCTCCTTCAGCCCCTACCTGCACACCACAGGCATCTAACCTCACCCCGTACGCTACTTTTTGTTTGTAAAAGGCTTATCGCAGAACGCCTGAAAATATTCTGCTTCCGGGCATTCTGCTTTTGGGCAGACAGAAATTTCAGGCTTTTTTATGAAACTGTACCGCAGTCTTACCTTTCTTAAACATCAGACCACTAGACGTCGAATTTCGGCCGACGTTTTCCCTAAATCAGTATCAGATATCAGTATTTTAGCACATCGTTGTATCATTAGTAACACTAACATACCACGTAGAACGTGGCCAGAGAACAAAGATATTTTCTAATTTATTTTAACATGACTGTGCACATCAAGGACGCAATCAAGTTAGGAAAATGAACCTTTCTTTAACTACACTAGTGCAAGCCCCCAACAGTTATTTCGAGTCGAGTATCTGTCCGACAATTAGAGTTTCGAGTAGAGTTTGAGTTTTTATACAATTTTTAATAAAAGCTAAAATGTTACATTGTAAGTTATATGAGGCTTTTTTAAAAATTTCAGAAAATGAGGCTGTCGGCATTCAAATACATACCGTAAATCCCGTATTAAACGCCCATGGGCTTATGCAGCTAATTTGGCTAAAATCAGGGGTGGGCGTTAAAAATATCATCTGCAAATTTGTAAAAAAAATAATGGCTCCGAGTCTTGTTTGTTATCGGAATCAACCAGACAAATCGGCCCACCATGACTCTCCTTTATCACGTTTTTAACATCTGCACGAGTTCGCATGAAACCTCCACAATATGTAGTTTATAAATCTTTTAATATTAAATTTAAAAAGTAGTAAATAAATTTTGTTATGTTTTAAGCAAACCTAGCCAAAGAAACAATCTCCATCGTTCTCCAGTTTCATATAGGCCTAATTTGAAGCACTTTACCTTTGGAACAATTACCACAGCCAGGAGTTATTTTTTTAATAGCACCTTATATCATTAGCAGTCGCAAGTGTTTGTGATGCAGTTTACATCAGTTTAATTAAATTCAAACAAGCTTAAATGCAACAAATTCGCATTGTAGTAGTCTCTTCAGACCACTCCCAAAGCAAGGTAACATTGGACTCAAGGCTAGAAAGTAGCGTCACAAGTGGTTATCTGGAAGGTGCACCTTTGCCAGTAAAACTACATAGGTATTTTAGTACCACCAAGTCAAGTTTAAATATTATTATTACAATATTATTAAATAATAAAGTTTGTTAACAAGAATTTTATTTGGCTTTCACGATTTTGGAAAATGAAAATTGTAATGTAGAATTTTTTTTAAATCCTAATTTTCAATTACATTTGCCTGAATTTAGTCCACTAGTGCAATCTTGCCGATATCCATGGTGAAGCAATAAGATATAAATAACTTTCTGAGTTCTCTGCAGTAAATTAATAAATTTATTTTGAGAATATCTAATTTCATTAATTTTACATTATTAATTTATTTTGTTCCCATTTAATAACACATAATATTAATATTTCTTATAAATTTGAGCTGAGGGATACATGACTAAGCAATTATTTACTGCTGAACTATGATTGTTGAAGTTAGGAGATTAGAAAACTACTGAATTCAAGGACAATAATGTTGAAGAGAAGAAATAAACCTTTTGGATTACACGGGTTATGTTAGAGACTGGAAAAATAACGTTATCCATGTTATTTACCCAATCCCAAGTTACTGTTCAAGGTACTTAGTTTGGATTATATAGGTTAGGACACAGTGGTTGCCTAGTCACTGGTCAACCACTAATTATTGTTAAAAGCATTACTATGGTAAAAACAAAAAATTGAGTAGTTATGTGATAACAACTTATTAGGTTAGTTAATTTTGTAGCAGAAAAACGAAGATTGAAGGGGTGGGATTTAGCTCCGCTATTTCATGATTTTGACCTTAAAGCATTTTAGAGGTGGTGGGGTGGGCTTTAGCTCCAACTGGGCATTTAAAACACGATTTACGGTAAGGCTTGTCCCCTTCTCCTAATCCTGACTGTTAAATATTCCAAACGATATAATTTAATGAAGCAGGTCTCCCAGGCTCAGTTTCGATGTCTGCCATCATCCATCGACATGACTAAAAAATCAAAATTAGGCCGGGAAAAAAAAAATTGTTCGGTTCTCGGGCGCGGGCGGGTCCCCAAAAATCATGCGGGTCAAAGGCTTTTTATTTCATTCGTCTTACGTCGTTACCCGTGGAGTGAGGCACTAACGAAATATTTGTTCTTGCGAAAACTATTGGACACAATTATTTCAAACTTATTACACGCACGCAACAGATATTCATTAAAATGCACAGAAAAAATCGGACAAATGGCTTTAATAGTGTCGGAGAACCGTTGTTTTTGTTTTTTTTAATTACGGGCAGTAGCCAAATGAAATCGAAAGTCTCCGTGTTGACAAAACGCGTCCGAAAGTCGGCGTTAGGCAAAAAAAATCGTTGTTCGAACTTGTTCCCACCTGATAAGCAATAGTGTGAAGGTTTATACGCTCCATTTCCATTTTAGTTTTGCATCGTGGCTGCTGATTTAATTTTTTAATGCTGTGAAACATCATCTTTCTTGTAATTTGTAATGACGAACTAAAACACAAGTGCTCTCAAGCGCTCACGTGAAATCCGAAGCGATCGGCGGCATCCATGTTGAAATCGCGCATCAGCCAATGAGATCACGCAAATCGGTCACGTGGTACCAACCAACCAATAACCGAACGCGATTTTAAAATGCTTTGGAAAATTAGCTTGAAATGGCCAGAAACGGCCTACTACAATTCGCCTGATTGGCTAATGCCAAACGGCCATCGAGAAAATAAGTTGAGAGGCCTAGATTGAAGGGAATTCCAGCTTTCCAACTAATATAAGATGGCAGCGCCCAGTCAAATGCTTCGACCGCTACCGCTGATCAAAAATGACCAATTTTCTGCTTTTTGACTTAGGAAAAAAGAATGAGAAACACATTTTTGCAGTTTTTAGTGAGTCTACACTCAACTAAAGTGCTTTTAATAAAATTTTAGATATTGGTAACAACGGTTTTTTTTTTACAGAAATCGATGCACAACATGCCAGGAATTTCAGCGTTTCGCATTTCGATATTTTGACGGAAAATTGCGTTTTTCGACCCATAGTTTACCTTCAAAGCTTCGACGTATATATACATCGTTACTGTGTTTGGGATGATTTTTTTTGGACGTATATATACGTTCATACTGCTTAAAAGTTAAAGAAAAATGTTGAGCATTTTCATAGCATTTTGAAAATAAATAATAAAATAAAAAGCCGGGTGGCCTGGTCCTTTTTCGACTTTCGAAATGCCCGAGAACCAAACTTATTTTTTTCCCCGGCCTTAACAAATAGCCTGACGTGTGAAGACTTGGTAAGTCTTTAGTATATAACGCTTCATAAGAAAAAAAACAAAATATGTACTTCAAACATTCGAGGTTTTGACAATGGGTCGAACTTTACAAGGTTTGCACATCCCTACCTTTATTTAACATACAAAACAAGAAATGGAACTGTACATGATTGAAGGTCATTTGAATGAATTAAAAATTACAACTGCTTCTGATTTATCTTTAAAACTACAGTAGTAAATTATGCTTATTCTTTTCGCAATATTACAACCGCACATAACAAAATCACAAACCTCGCCATGGAAAATACAACACTAACAACAACAATTTTTCAAAATGTTTACCATCTGGATTTTCCAAGTACTCCACACACTGCCTAACTACTGGAGGAATTGGGTCCCCATCATTATGTTCTTTGATACTACAACAAATAAAAAAGAAATAAATTATAAATTTTTTTAATGTTGACTTCAAGATTCCTAAATTTTGTTTCAGTGATATAGTGACTGATGGTTTATTTGGATACACTACGAACTGATTAATATTGTGGCCATTCTATGTGGCTCGTACTAATTAAGATTAATGCCATATGATGAATGCAGAAGATGCACCTGTAGATCCACAGAGAATTCATGCAAGGCTGGTACTAGCACAGACTGTAAAGTTGACATTACACCTGCTCCGGTACTGGACTACTGGCACTATAACGACAAGGCCACAAAGACCTCCCCCAACCAGCTCCGGTTAATCTCTTAATAATTAGGAAACTCCCCGGCGTGCACACCAAGGGGGGAAGGGGGGGGGGGCATCGCCCCTGCCCTTTTATGGCTCGGAACATAGAAGTCGTGCGCTATTACTGTTTGGAGTTGAAAGGAAACTCCATCACATGGAACTCTGCAAATCGGACATGCACCGTGAGTTCTACCACAGAAGCAGAATACACTGCATTAGCAGCTTGCAACATGGTAATTGTTACTAACCCTCTACTTAAAGAGTTGGATCTTGAAGATTTTGTGTGTCCATAGGGGTGTGGAAGCTCAACTTTTTCATGTCGAGTTGAGGGGCCCTTTCATTCTGGGAGTTGAGAATCAAGTTTCAAGTAGAGTTCATATTGCTAGTTCATATAACTACCGTAAGCTAAACCAATAAAATAAGTTTTTTTTTCCTCTGTTAAAATTACTACACATGACACGACTTATTTATGTATCTTACGAAAACTGAACAAGAATAAAAAAACTGTAGCATTCACTCTTGATTTAGTGTTTAAATTGCAAACTACGGTAGTTTTGTTTGCACTTGCTGATACCCTCTTGGATGGAAATTGGTCGGTGCTCCCGGCAATTTCAATATTAGCATGGCACATGCAACGTATGACGAACTTGTTACAGTATAAATATTAACTGCACGACATGTTCAGCATTTATACAACGAAGTCAAACTCGAATACACCCCCCTAATGGAACAACAATTGAATGAAGAACATCAGGGTCTCATAGGGATGTGCGAGTAGAAAAATTTTAATTCGAGTCGAGTCGAGCCGAGTTTACAGCAGAAGAATCGAGTATCGAGCCGAGTTCGAGTATTTGATAGAAATATTTTGTTTGCATGTTTCTCTTTAATTTGTTAAGACAATAAGAACAAAGATGGTGCTTAGTTGACTGTGTGGGGCATGGTTTTCCAGTTTTAAGGACATAACTTGAAAATGGTTTCAGTTACTTTTTTTAATCTGCACCACTGGAACGCTCTCGCCGAGACAATCGATTTGGTATATTTGAATGTCAAAATTGGTCAAAAATTGGCGAAGTTATCGCATTTTCGCCGGATTCGAGTTTTTCGAGTACGGACGCGAGCAGCGAGCCAAGTTCGAGTACAAGTTTCATACTCGGCTCGGCTCGAATTTTTCGAGTTTCGCACATCCCTACCGCAAAGCAAAAAGAAGGCACATCGAAATTCAAAGAGGATACTCAAAAATTTGGTGTCTCCCACATCCCTTCAGAGAGAACCAAGCAGACATGTTGACCAAATGACTAGCTGGTCTGCGACACGACAAGCTGGCCAAAAGAATGAGTCGTGCCGGCACGTTGAGAGCATGAATTCTCCTCCCTACACAGCCATGCCACGAAAGGGAATCCGTGGAAACGTTCTGTTGGTGACATGCCCTTTAATAGTTTGTCTTGCAAGGAATGCCACTTATGATAAAACTAGTCGGGTGTTTTCATCAAACCTGTGACACCAAAAGAGCCTCTTCAGCCTGTATGGCCGACTGCAGATCAGCATGTGTTCGCTCCTCAAGGAAGACCCTCTGTGATACCCTAACTCTATGTTTGTAATCGAAAGAAGCACATGTCATGCAGCCACAGGAGTCATGTGTCCTAGCTTAACCAAGTCATAGTAATGGATTAAACGGGACGGAAAGCCAATGGGCTCGAAATTGGTTAACGAAATACGGATGCAAACCTATTCACATTGCCTTTTGGACTTACATGTCAAACTGCCTGAGCGGGGAATCGAACCCACGACCTCTGAAATCAAAGGCCAAGGTCTTACCGCTAAGCCAGATTGACACGGCCTTTTTTTTTTTAAAAGTGTATGCTTGGATGTATATGTGTGCGTGTTAAATGCTGCCTATGGACGTTTCCTTTTAAAAAGGCCGTGTCAATCTGGCTTAGCGGTAGGACCTTGGCCTTTGATTTCAGAGGTCATGGGTTCGATTCCCCGCTAAGGCAGTTTGACATATAAGTCCAAAAGGCAACGCAAATAGGTTTGCATCCGTATTTCGTTAAGTCATAGTAATTGTGAGCATTTAGTAACAGCGTAGCTAAGACCCTGCTTGTACATCCACTCCCAATTCCTTATATAACAGCACGGATAGTCAAAAGGATAGTCAAAAAATATGGACACTGTCCATCTATATTTTTATCACTGACAGGAAGTGAGTGTGTAAGGGATAAAAATAAGGACAAAATGTGCTACTTACAAATGTAACGTCACCTTGAACTGCTGGGTGTCAAGTGGAAGATGGAATGTCAAACTCTGGGATGACGGAAGCCGAGAATTTAACTTTTCTATAAGTTTTTTGTCGTGTCTATAATGAAAAAAAAATAATGGTATAGCAAAAACACATAAAAAATGCCAAAGTTCCGAAAATTACTATGCGAGTACATTGCACGATCTTGTTCAAGAATACAAAAAAGACATGCTCAATCTCAAAACAAATAGAATACTCTACCTGTATTCCGGAAATTTTCGACAGTTCCAAGCGCGTGCCATGTTGTGAGCCAAAGTAGAAAAACGAGTACAACGCCTGACGAAGACTGTTGAAGTGTGTTCCATTTACTTACAAAAGAACTGTTGGTGGTATACCGATTCTGAGTACGGTTCCGTGGTATCGAAACCGCTATGTTGGCTATGTATGTCTGACTACCTTTCAAAAATCGGCACAGACCACTAAATCACTTGATATTGTCATCTACTTTCCCTTTTCCAGGAGTATGCAGTAGTTGGACAGAATATCTTAGAGATCTTGGAACAGAAAATTAATTTCAGTAGCTTAAATCATCGAAAAACTGTGCTTGATCTTAGATCTTGGATGAATAACTAACACATTTTCGCACATTTTTATTGGGGCACTTACCTGTTGATACCAACTTTTGCTGAGTAGTATGCATCATATTACCATAAAATCCCATTTAGGATGGAATAACACAACTAAGTTCGCTAAAATTCACAACACGGCCTCACACTTAGTACAGCAAATTTTCAATATCACCCAGATATCTTCGTCAGGCTTCGAGAATTTTTCGGCCTGATCGATCCTTTCACAGTATGAACTGCAGCGATGTTTTTCAAGTCATTAGGATGGAAATATACAAGGCAGAATACGTTACAGTGGATTCCTGCTTGTTTAAGGATGTCAGGACTTCATTATCATTAAGTTGCTGCCCAATTTTGCTTACGTTTCTCACGAGTTTCACATCTTGCTGTCCAATGTCGGGTCTATGCAGAGGTTGGAAATTACGGATTCCATTGCTTATCGGCATCCCTTGATTCCTGTAGGTGATTTAGCCCTTTCTCGAACAGTTCTTCCAGAAATGCAGCAAGACTCTTAAAGGAATATACCTCCCAGCGCCATTTTTCTCGATCCTCCACACCAAGTACGGCCCCAAAGGTCTATTTACTTATAGTCAGTCTTTCCCTTGCTAAAAATCCGTTTTAAAATGTGGCGTCTAGGAGATTTTCTGTTGAATATTACTAACTTTATTTACGTTCGTCCCGAACATAAATGATGTATCGCGTGCCTACAATGACCTTGGAAGTTTCATCTGTGTGTGTGCAGTATTAATTTTAATCGTTTGCTAGTAATTACTATGAGATCAAAAATCTAGAAGGCTAAAGCAGTAAAAATTTAAATTAATTATTCCAATAGATCGCCGAAGCAAAATTATAAGACACTATTCTAGAATATTATAAATTGTGATTTTAAAATACAAGAATCACTCCGGTTTTTGACGACACAATCAATGGGTTCACGCTGGTTCTGAACTATTAGGCGCAATGCCAATTGAGACAGTAGCTACGTTTTTCGCTGCGAGGAATGAATCTACTGTCTCAGTTGACCTTAGCTGTGGTAAATACGCGGATGTGGGTTAGATGGGTTTAACTTCAAGCCTTGCACCACAAGAATCATTTTTTTCACTTCGTTTCAAAGATTTTTATGGTTGATTGCCTGTGGCAAAACAGGAGTCAGTCGGCTACTTCTTCAGCAAATCCGGCTTTTTCGGTATTATGGGTCACAGTCTCCATGCCTGAAGATGAAGAATATGCAGTTGAGGGTGTCTGGTATTCCCCCTTGCATTGGGTTAGGAAGTTCAGAGTGATTGGAAGTGAAATCGGGTCTGCTTTCTTGAGCTCCATTAGGTCGATGAAGCACGACTTTTCATGTTTTGCGACTTTGTAGCAGAGCAACTTTGCAGGTCTGCGACTTTTTAATCATTAACTGTAGTATTAAGAACCTCATGTTGGAAATAATTTTTCATCTCTTCCTTGATTTCTACATAGCACCTTTTAATTTCATCATCATTCGGATTTCTCCTTGTTGCTGGCTGTGCAACGAGACGAGGAGAAACGAGACTGTTTTGTTTCGTCTCTTTTTTTCCTTTGTCTCATAGTCGCAAGACATGCCATGTGACGGGGAGGGACAGAACGGGCTTGTCGTTCGTTCACACTTTTGACGATCGTGTGATGAGGTGTTTATAGCACTTCTGTCGACCTGTGGCTCCTTGATTGTTTTAGCCCTGTCAGGAGTGTTTTTTATGCAGCGGCTGGGCGGCAGACATTTGACGTGCTCTCATCCAGACACCCCATTGATCTGCCGTGGTGGTAACAATGCAGATTGCTGGCCAAACTCCGCCGTCGTCAGTTGAGAACTTACATCATTATTTACCTCTGATGGTGAATTACTGGGAAGTGTCTTATAACGATCGTGCTTTTAACTTAATTTCCTAACTTAATGTCTACTCTAACACTATCCCTACAATTTTTAGTAAAATTTTCCTTTTCGTCATTTTTTTCCGCATCATGACTTTTTAACAACTTTCTTTCTTCCTTTATGAACACTTCGGTTTGATGCGTTCGTTAACATTAATGTCACCAGCAATTTTCGTAACTTTACGTGGAGCATCCACATATCCTTCCTCCTTGGCCTAGGATGGATGTCGTGTGCGCCAGAGATGGTGGGTGAAGCGGTAACGAAGCATTGGATTTTCGCGATTTACCCGAAGAGGAAAAAGAAGCGGCAAATTGGGGGAAAGAGTTTCTCAAGTTTGCTACCAATTTGATAAGTTACTGTCTGCGATAACTTTGCATGTAAAACGTCCCGTTTCGGAGTTGACAGAAGTTTCCGCACATTTTATATACCAATGTTGCTGGAAGAGTGTGGAGGAATCTCAGGAAAGAGCCAATCCTTCCAGTGACGGTAATCCATCGGCTTCTTTTTCGCTTGCATCGACTGCTTCCGAAAACACAACAAGAATCTCGAGATCGACGCTCATTTTTTCTAAACGTATATCTAAACCAGATTTTTCTTGGAAGATTTTGATTAAATGGAAGCGGAAAGGCTATTTTACTTCTTCTGGTCGGAGTGCTTCAAAGTATAAGTAAAATGTTTGATTTTGGCATCGTTGATTATAAACAAAGATCGCACTTTACAGTCAAAATTGAATTTACGGCATTTTCTGCACTAACGGTGAAAATGTGGGTGTCTTGCGATGGGTGCACTACGGAAAGTACCCTGAAGCAATGCGTCTTCAAAACTATCTTTTTCCATTTTTTAAGTAATTGCGACTAGCAGCTGAAAAGCAGCACGGTCTTGATACGTTTGTGCCCAAAATCAATTTCAGAAAAATGGCAGTACTCTATATATTATACTGGAATGGAAGTATTGCCCCTAGCGGAAAGCTAGATTATTATAATTAAGAATTTTGAATAATGGGACAAAAATAAATTAATTTGGGCATTGAAAAGTATAAAATAAGCGGTTTTACCACATAGTACTGAAGTTTAGTATTTTGCATGTAGTGAGAAATAGCCTACTGTATAATGCACCAAATGTTAACATGAAATATGATAGAAACTTACTCCTCGACTGGCTGAGGTATGCACAACTGGTCAAAGTGCAGATGCTGCTTCAGTTCGTGCAAGTAGTTGACGTACATGATCTTACGACCAAACTTCGCACTAGAAAAAAAATGACAAGAGATAAAATGAGGAAAACCGTACAAAAATAAACGTAAATATTCTGTTTTTATTAACAAATGGTGTGTTCTAACATTAAAATTCATCAACTACGGGTTTTGTATCGCCTGTGGTTGTTTCCTATAGTGCGTATACTACGACAGGCAATTTTTCTTCCTGTAATACTCCCCTTTTCCTCCCATCCCCATTCTTCCCGTCCTGTCCCATTTCCCCTCACTACTTCTCCCATTACCTACTCGCTGCCGTATGCTGGTCGCTGGTGCTGTCTAGTGGCCGACTTTCCAAGCTGGACTCTTAACGGTACTTTTTCTTCGGCTCCTGGCTTATAATATAAAACAATGACTTTGCTCTACTCAATTAATTGTCGACTCCATCTCTTTTACTTCGGCTCTCACTTTTTGGCTTACAATAGACAATGACCCTCAACGTAATCAATTTTTGATAATCTAGCTTTGGCCTCACCTTTTTGCTCTGAAATTTCCTGTAATACTCCCCCCTTTTTGCCAATTCTATCCCTCCCCTCTCGCCTTCCTCTCCTCCCCTTTGCTACACGTAGTTGAATTTGGATGGGTAGTTGAATTAAATACTGCCCCTCCCTCTCCTACTTCTCCTTTTGCAATATTTTGCAAAAATTGATTCGGTCTCCATCCCAAAAACCAAATAAAATTATCTTTTAGGTTTAGTTAATGCATAATCATATGCTTAATGGTAACTAGACACAATACCCAATCCCCTTACTTATTATAGTATTTAAGAGTGCCAAGAGGAGGGCTAACAGATTGCAGCGCTCAACCTTTGGAAACCTTCAGCCATTTGTAACTAGTAATACTCTGCATTTGTAGCCTTGAATGGTGCTTTATACGTTTGTCCCAAAATGCCACCTTTAATTTCAAACATGACTGTGTAATTTGATTCCCCTGTTATCCTTTTTCATTCGTTTACCAAACACACAATGCATTAGTATCAAACTGGATCAGAAGGCTGTCTGTTTATAAAACGCTAAATTAAGATTGTTTACAATAATTCAGTTGCGATCGTAGCTTCTGGAACCAAACGCCGTAAAAATGGTAAGGATTTATGCTAACTGATTACCGAATAACTGCAAGATGTGCATCTTAAGAAATTAAAAAAGTGTGGTGGTAAAACACCAAACCCAGTCTACAGACGTTTTTGCAGGAATCATTGGCTTAGCATCAAACAGAAAATCCAAATATTTGCAAAAATACTTGAGGTAGGAATTTCATCTTTAAGCTTTTCCTGCACAAAAAAACTCCCTTATCTCGGAATTTCAACCAAATCACAACAAAATTGTGATTGTTATTGTTTCACAAACTGACGAGACACACTAAATCCAAATTCACTCCAGGATTCTACCTAGCTTGCTTTGCTCGCTCGGCCAAAAATAATCCAACTTACCTAATAGCAGGTTTGAATATCTGCCAGATAACTTTGATAAAGCTAGTAGGATGGACTAGATACAGAGCTTTTAAATTTTTCTTGTACCTGAAAAGAAGAGATAGACAAATCAATACTCCCATTTGCCAGTATTAATATTCATCAATATTCCATAGATTTTCATTATCGTCACTATAAGATAAACAGTTGCATTTAACAAAAACAACCATATCCAAGAAAACTAAATAAATTAAACCTGATAGGGTTCAATAAATCCCATTAGCAACCACACGCACTGCAAGATGATCCAGTATCCAGATCTAGTTCAAATCCAGAAACCTTTTATACTGTAATAATTCCGTAAATCGTGGATTAAACACCCATGGGCTTATGCAGTTAATTTGGCAAAAATAGGGATGGTGGGTTTTAAATCAAGCATTTTCAATTTTCTAACCTTTCTGGACAGCTATTACAGAAAATTCGAAGCTTTTGAACGATCTCTGAAAGACCAATTTTTACATCCTTTTAATTGCTGTGAAGAAGGGAGGAGGCTTAGGTGAGAGATGCCCAGGCCTTGTGCAGGTGCTAGGAGCTAAAGGAAGAGTCCACTATTACTACAGGGACGGAGAAGGGGCCAGTAAACATAGCAAGCAGTACCATCTTTATTCACATCATATAACTTTTAGGTAACTTTTCGTAGAAAAACAACAATTTGAGGGGTGGGCTTTAACTCCACTATTTCATGATTTTGACTTTACAGCATTTTAGGGGGTGGGCTTTAGCTTCAACTGGGCTTTTAATACACGATTTACGGTACAGTAAAACAGTACAAACTTCAAAGAAATACTGTACGCTCTCCTAAAGCTAAATGCTGTAACCAAGTAGGGCCAACCGATTTGTTTCGGAAAAGGTTTAACAATGACCCAGCACAGATACTGCTACCACAGTTTGTGTATCAGCACGATGCACAGAGATTTCCAAAAAAAAAATTCACACACTTAACTCTTAACAATTTGGTTTAAACCTGAATAGTTTCAGCCTATTGCCTTTTAATACATTCAGAATTCTTTCCCTTACTTGAAAGGTTGTGGGAACAATTTGTACTTGTTCAGTGTTTTTTTCCTCCTACAACTGCTGAATGGTTTTTGTTATTAATTGAGATTAACATCATTCAACTGGTGAAAAAAGAATTGATGCTTTGAATGGTATACTGTAGTAGCTAAATTGTCAAATTCTTTAGTACTAGGGATGTGCGAGTACAAAAATTTTAATTCGAGTCGAGCCAAGTAGAGTTTGCAACAGAAGCATCGAGTATCGAGCCGAGTTCGAGTATTTGATGGAAAAATTTTGTTTGCAAGTTTCTCATCAATTTGGTAAGATAACAAGAACAAAGATGGTGCTTAGCTGACTGTGTGGGTCATGGTTTTCCAGTTTTAAGGATATAACTTGAAAATGGTTTCAATTATTGACTTTTAATCTGCACCACTGGAAAGCTCTCGTCGAGACCATCGATTTGGTATATTGGAATGTTAAAATCGGTCAAAAATTGACGAAGTTATCGCATTTTTGCAGGATTCAAGTTTTTCGAGTATGGACGCGAGGAGCGAGCCGAGTTCGAGTACAAGTTTCATACTCGGCTCGGCTCGAATTTTTCGAGTATCGCACATACCTATTTAGTACAGTTGTTGACCGAATAAATTTGCTTGAAGACATGGAGTATTTGTGTAAATGTGTAAATATTTTGTACACAGATCAGGAACAGTGGTTTTCCACGGCCAGTATTTGTGCTTTTCCGCGAGTCAAATGGGCAAATTTCTGCTATTCTGCAGATAACTGAAAAGTGAATTCGGCGCCAAAAGATCTGCACTAAAAATTAAGAAAAAAAAAACACAATGAAAAAACCTTCTCTAGCAATAGTGTGTGTGTGTATTACTTGTGTGGTGGCATGCGTTTAAGCAAGAAAATGGTGCTGTAGCGGTGCGTTGATGGCAAGAATTTGTGGATTGTCTGTCAACTTTGGGGCTTCAAAACGGTAACTTCTAAATAAATTTACGAAACCGACGCCACTCCGCGATTGTCAAAATGATCCCATAGTTGGTTAGCAGCCAACTACACTTCGAATTTTTGTGCTAAATGCATTTTATGCAGCTCCGTGATATTTTTGGAATCGCAGATTCGCGTAAAACCATTGTCCCTGCATATTATACTACCGAAAATTCTCAAGACCACCTAGTGTTCTTTTTTCTTTCCTGGCATAGCCCAAGTTCTATTTTCACATTCTCTCAAGCCAGAGTAAAATGGGCCTAGGGCTGGTACTTTCCGGTTTTTTAGTTATCCGTTTAACCGGTTTTTTTCCGGTCGGTTACACGAAAACCGTTTTTCCGTTTTCAGCCAAAAATACAGCCAAAAAAAATTTCATCACTGTGTAATACATTATTAAAAAACAAAGCTGAAAAAAAAATATGATTTAGTCCTTGGTAAGATAAGCACAATTATTGACTACATGTTGCTTTTTCGGATTAAAAACTAGAAGAAAGTTGACGTTGATAAATTTAAGTACTTACTTTATCAAGAATTTTGACTTTATGTGGCTTTAAAATTTCTACAAGATGTCAAATTTTACATCTTAATAACAACGTAAGCCAAAAACAAAAGAACAAAATTTAATACGTTTTCGTTAATGTTCCATTAATTTCAAATTATGAGCCAGAAAAATTAGCATGTTTGCGTTTTCGGGTAGCAACGCATTTCGTTTACGTGTTATGACGGCGCTTCCCTGCCGTTCGCGCTAGGTATAGACGAGTCCACTTCTCATGACGCGGGGAGGGCAGATGCTGGCCAGCATGTCTTTAACTGCCTCGTGTACGCGCTGGCGATCAGCAGTTTGTTTCGAAGAAAATAAGCAGCTTCGATGGTACAACAAGCCCATGCGGATTATTTGTAAATAAGCTGCCCCCTACCCACTCCGGTTTTCTACTTTCACTGATTTTGAGTATTTGGATTAGTAGGCCTAAATCAGGGGTCCCCAAACTACGGCCCGCGAAGCACTGTCGTCCGGCCCGTGCTTTATTTTCACTAAATGCAATATTAGTTGTTTATCTTTTTGAAGATATGCAGTATTTACCTTTGCCCTGAGTAAAGCGACGGTTATTTTTTCGAAACTAGCAAGCTGTCGACTTCGTTCAGAAATGGCTGATGAGCATCTGCATGCACTACTTCGCATTGGAGTTTTCACTTTTAAATCTTAACATCGATAAATGGCGTGAGAAATAAGCCTTAATTTACAAAAACACAACATAACCACTGCCAGTATTCGGCCCGCGAAAGATAAGAAACTGTGCTATACGGCCCTCAGTTTGAAAAGTTTGGGGACCCCTGGCCTAAATGATGACACTTGGCTATTTTTGGCTCGTTCACCGCGGTTTTTGAATGGTGCCCGCATCAAACGTTTTTCGGATATGGGTTTTATAATCCGTGTAACCGAACGTGGAACGGTTTCCGGTTAACCGTGTAACCGATCCCAGCCCTAAATGGGCCTGTCAGCTTTCAAATCATACCCTTACTCCGACATACTGCAATGCATTTAAGGCTCTTCTTGATCAGCAAGGAAGTTGTAACTCGACAAAACAATCATTAATGGCAACATCTAAACATATAATTTCAAGGAAATATTTAAACCACATTTACAACAATTTCTGAAACGAGTTGCACCTAATTCTGCGAGCATTTTTAACAATTCTGCAGCATTATGATGCAGGTAAAACAATCATTGCCATGTTGCGTAATACTGGATTGATTTTAGCTTCAAGCAACTTTTATGTTCTTGTGTGTAGTTTTAAACAGTCTACTCGTGCATCACACACATTAGTATCACACATTTTTACTGATTAACTTTTATGTTTTTCTCAACAGGGATCTTTGGTTTCTGCAATTTTCCGTGGAAATTCCGTAAATTTATCAGCTCATTTTTGGAATCGCTGACTTCGACCAACTCATAGTTCACGAACATTCTTACACGGTTAGTATTTAAAGCAGCAGCAACATCTGCAAAAAAACTGTAATCTCTGAAATTACTTATCTTTACTAATGTCTGTAACCATACTTCCATACTTACTTCCTGTCAAACACCTTGTAGGCATGCCAAAGCCAGCCAAGCGATGGCTTGTTTTTGCTGTTGAGACCATAGTGAAAGTAGACTAAAGAATAGTCATTCTCAACGTACTGGTCCAGCGTGTACATCAGGTACCTGAAACAAAGAGTTGCCGATCAGGTTTGTTTTTTCAGATGGTTAGGCCGAGCTTTGCCACTGCTAAGCTACTTTGACACTTTAATTTCAAATGGTCCTTGAATCAGACTTAAAACAAAAAATAAGAAAGTTAACAAAATCAAACGGTCTGCATTGAGGACTGTCCTTGTGAGCACATACTAGTCTGAGACAGAAACAAACATAAACTTCTCCAACCCAGGACTCCTCGCTTCCTAGTGATGCTCTCTAACCACACTGCTATCGGAACAGACCAAAGCTACATGTTACAAGCGTCATCCGAGCTTGTTCAACTCAGTCGTAACCTATATATCACTTACGTACGGAGGAAAATACGCAATATTCCAAACAGGCAAGAACGATATAACAATTCTTGGCGAATTTTCGATAGTCTATTTTGCTGTTAATGGAGAAAACTAGCCGACTATCATCTTCAGGCACATAATCAAACTCCATACACTACCACCTATTTACAGTCCATTAGAATTCGAAATTGGCGTTAACTTGGCCTCCGATATTTACAAGGTATATGCAATGAAGGTGTGCGACGCTCATGTACTGCCTCCGTTATTTTGAAGGCCGTGATTCCACTTTTTTCTCAGACGGCCTCTGAAATCAGCATCCAGTAGGAACTGGATTGAAGGGTTAGACGGTCGCTGGATATTCATCAGCACCGCCGATCAGGGACCGTCCAACCCTCCAATCCAGTTCCTACTGGATGGTAATTTCAGAGGCCGTCGAGAAAAAAGTGGAATCACGGCCTTCAAAATAACGGAGGCAGTACATGAGCGTCGCACACCTTCATTGTATATACCTTGTAAATATCGGAGGCCAAGTTAATGCCAATTTCGAATTCTAATGGGACTGTAAATAGGTGGTAGAGTTTTATTACGTGTCTGAAGATGATAGTCGGCTAGTTTTCTCCATCAGCAGCAAATAGACTATCGAAAATTCGCCAAGAATTGTTATATCGTTCTTGCCTGTCTTGAATATTGCATATTTTCCTCCGTACGTAAGTAATGTCGTCTGCTACGTTCCAGAATATGAATCTAGACGTTTTTAAACCTATATATCCTATATATAGCCTATAACCTATATATACTTTCGGAATAATGTGACCAATTAAATGTTTATCAACAAGTAGGGTTCTTACTTCAGAAACTTGTCATGGTTGAGGGCTTTATTTGATGGCAAACGACAAGAAGAGATAACAATCACTTTACGGCCATAGTTGTCATCACCTGAAAGTAATAAAGCATAAATTCTTAGTTATTTTTCAGTACCTTTTTTCTTAGCTTAAAAATTTGAAAAACATCATTGCAAAACATGCTGTGCAAACTTTGTGTGAATTTTGAGTAACTTAAAAATCTTCAAGAAGAAAATATTTATTCATATCCTACAGCAATAGGTTAACCCCATCGGAAAATCGTCAAACGGCAGTTACAGTGGAAATTTGTAGACAGTGTTGTACAAAGTCAGAAGAAATTTTGACGAAAAATCGATGAAAAATAACACTTATTCCGCTCAGGAAAGCACTACCCATTACTTTCACAAGTCAACTTTACACTTTCGGCGATTTAACGGTCTCCTTCTTCCGAAAGAATCCACCAAAACACTAAATTATAGAAATGTCACAAGGAGATATTAAGCGTTTATAAAAGTTTGAATCTAGTGCTACTGCTCCCATGTGACATTTTCATAGTTTAGTGTTTTGGTGAATTCTTTCGGAAGAAGGAGACCGTTAAATCTCCAAAACTTTAAGGTTAAACCCTGCAGCTCCGCAGCAAAGGTTAGTACTACAAAACTTGTTATCTTTGCCTAAACTTCCCATGTATTAATTTTACTGGTGACTTTTAATGGTGACTTAATTAAGATAACTTGTGATGCCACAGAACAGAATCAAATTAAAAAGAAAAAAAGCTTCTCTTCGTCAAAAATATAAAAAAATACTCGAACAGACCTCCAAAAGCAAACGATGCTCTTCTACAACACGAAAAAGCCCAATGAAGAGCTTTTGTTTCTTAAATTAGGCGGCAAGTTTGGACAAAATTTTGAATATTTATATATGATCTGATTAAGCATCTTTCGTAAACGTCAGAATATCCATTATAAAACTGCTCACGAGCTCCAACGAACAATCACTCCCAACAAACAGCAGGGCCTGATTTAGCTCTTTGGGAGCCAAGGGCAAGTCAGATTCGTTTGGCACATCGAGTGGAAAAATGTTCGGAGGGGGTCTAATAAAGCCAACTACGAGGTCCGGAGGAAAACAACCCTCCCCTCCCCCCCCCCCCCCTCATCAGGGCAGAGGCTAGAAAGTTGAAACACTTTACAGAACATCACTACCACAATGTGACACGTTAAATTAAAGGTAAGATAGAAATTAGCCAAAGCAAAAAAAATGCCCCCTCCCCGGCTAATGACATGCTGACCTGAAACAATTGTACAGAAACAGCGCAGTTTGAATTAAGCTCTTAAAAGCTTGACTGAACTGGTTTCGAACTGGCCATTCAGTCTACCACCAGATCACTGCTGTACTGCCCCTTTTCAATGTGGCCACTCGTTAGCTTTTGCTGGCTTCGTTTATTATTGCAAGTTTGTAAAAACGCGTTATCTATATATATAATTACACAAGATCCGCAACGCAGTCATCGGCAGTGCAGCAGCAATCTGCAGCAGCTGCATACGATGCCGTCTCCGCCATCTACCGACGGAACGGCAAATTATAAGAGTAGCAGCCAAGGCCCGCTTAGATAGTAGCTGCGCCCAGAACGCAACGGCCAGCAGCGCGAACATGCGATGCCATCTACCGACGGAACGCCAAATTAAATGGGGGGAGGGGGAGAGAGCGAGGCGACGTGGAATGAGCGAGCGACTCCGCTAGTTATTTTATAATCGCACTGCTTCTAATAAAAGATACTTATATTTTTGTATAAATACAGGGGGGGGGGGGACGCCCTTTGCTTGGGAGGCCCGTTCCCAGCCTGGGTGGGTGGGGGCAATTGATTGACCCTTTAGTCCCCTTTCTAATTCAGCCCTAACATACGGCGTTCGTGATTGACACTTTGGTACATTGTTATTCTTTTATTTCATTGTTTGATCTTATCATACAACGAAAAAAAGTCTACAACCACTATTCTAGATAGAAACTTGTCGAATAACAACTCGTATGAATGGCACGAACCATCCCTATATGATGTCTTACGGTGATCACGTAAGATGCATCAGAGTTAAAAAAAAAAAAAACCAAGCGGCTACAGCGACTACGTAGTCACATCCGGTCTTTTGTAAAGTTCTGCCACTATCAATAGTGACGCACACTTCTTTATCACACATTGCAACAGCTATCTCTATTATATAATCTAAAAGCAGTAACCATCAGAATTGTGCGTTAAAAATGTGTTAGCTTTTAAACTTATTTTACATTTTAGGCGTAATTGTCAGCGTTTAGGCCTAATTTACAACTTTCATTTCGTAAGTAGCAACTAACGGAGATTTGGATTGTATACATAAGCCTATTCATTTTTGCAACACGGTATGCCTCCGGGCACACAGTTACAGTGTTACTACGTAATGCGCAACATAGCAGCCTATACGGATCTGTGGTAGTAGGGAAGGGACAAGAGAAACGCTGTTGAGAAAGCTAGCAGCGACTCGTAGCAACTTGATGTTGCCATGGTAACATGATTTTAGACTTAATTCATTTTTTAGGCCTCATTTTTTTAACGGCAGTTTGAGTTTCGTAAGTAGCAGATAGAGCTAATGGAGAATTTGATTCGACCTTAAGCCTATTCATTCATGCAACAATGCGACAAGACTCTTTTAAACGAAGCTAAAATGTTTTTGTTTTTAAGACTGCGTTAACACAAATCCTTAGGATTTCAATTCGACGATGAAATGTTATTATTTAATTACGTCGAAGAAGTCTATTAACTATAAGGAGGTAACGATGTTTTAATTTGCCATGTTATTTAACTAACTTTTGACACTGAATCTAACGTTCTAAACAGAGGTCGTCTCTATCTGGTACCGTTGCGAAGTTGAAAAAAGCGACGGACGGACGAAGTTGTTGCAATAGTCTTCTCAGCCGGTACGGCTGTACAGAAGACTAAAAAACCTGCTGATGCACCTAGTCATAACCTCGAACTGTTTCTTGCTCTGCAGCGTAACATTAAGATGACTGACCCTACTTAAGCTGCGTACTTGTTGTCCATGGCTCAGGCAATGAAACTCGGGCCAACCCGACTAACCGGTAAACACGTGCGTTTTTACAGAAATTTATGCTAAACCACAGGAAAATTAAGGAAAAAAAAACAAACACCAGACTATATACAAAACCTATAATGTGGTTGTGCAGCGTTAACATTTCACGTTCACTGTCACCGATGGTATTGTAGCTCAGCAAAAGACATAAACAAAGATGAAATTTTAGCGATGCATACGTCTCTTGCTGAGCTCGTATTCTCATTCAGCAAGCTTTTTCAGTTTGAGCTCATAATCTTTCCAAACGCAGCAAGTGCCAAATAAAAACTAACCTAGTCAGCATATTTACAGAATTCTATCTGAATGCATGATAAGCAAGTAGGAAGAGATAACAACGTCGGTGTTTGCTACCAATCGGCATACAGTACAGTGCTGCAGCAGGAAGTAATGACTTAATCCATTTTTCTTTAATAAATGCTAACAAGAGATACCGAGAACCAGAGTTGGGAAGTTCGAAAAAAGAGTGCTGATTTTTGAAGATCGGTAATGCGATTAGTTTGAATTGAGAAGGCAGCAGAAAGACAAAAGGTCTTCAATGACTGAGGTTTGTCTGAAATGGGTCGTATTTAGTCAACTTATCACCATTATCACCATTAATTAACAGCCTGTTTTCACTTGACCATTTGGTAAACTTGATAATGGCCCCTCCCAATTTTGGCAAACATTTGAAATTACCCCAATGGCAGAAACTTTTCCAGCTTTCTGCGACAATATGCTTTCTTTATGGAGGATTAGTATTAATAAAATAACAGCAAGACAGATATTGCAGTATTTTCAGACACCGCTTTCTTTCTACAGCTTCATTTCTGCCATGGGGGGGGATATAAGTCTTTTTTTTATTTCTAAGTAATTTCCTGGGACCCTATGCCATCTGTAGAAATCCAACGCTCATATAGATGCACCAGTTTAATTTTGAAACTTGCAAGTTTGACAAGAACAATGAAGCACAGTAAGGGGGATGGTCAAACCCACAGGAACCTCCTATCATCATAGGGTGCGGCAGTATGTCAACAATATGACATTATCGCATAGCACATAGATCTTGTACCAGCTCAAGGAGGATGGTAGCCTCTCACCATACCCCGTCCAGCATTCAATGACACGCATGACTAGGGTCCATTTCCAGTAACTGAACAAAACTGATCCAGACAGCTAGGCATAAATTGCCTTTTTAACAATTTATTTCCTGGAACTATAGTCATGCTTCCATTTGTTACTGTTGATACAGCTGTGTTCATAAATGAACACTGTCGTGATAGGAAGCAAGTTTGTCCCTTGTCAAATGAAGCGAGTCAGGTCAGATGATCAGAAAACGTATGGTTCACTAAGCTAACTATGAAATTTTATAGACATGTGTTCATCTAACGGTAAACACTGCAAGCTCAGCAACAGGGAAACCAAATCAAACTGGCTTGTGTTGTTACCATGCTGAACAACAGGGACTGCACGACTGCACGATTCCGAGTGTTTCAGTATTTTGACGTAGTCCCTAACATAGAATAATATTTTTATTGTAGGATTTTTCAAGATAAAAATCCTCACGAGGTTAAAAAATTCTAATTCTATTAACCCTATGTTGCATACAGTTGCCTGCAGGCAACAGCTGACTAAACGCGAAAAAAGTAAGTCCCAACTCGCACTGCAAGCTTTGTGAGGGGTCCCCGGGGACCCCGAGCAAAGCGAGCAGTAACAGCCTAGTGGTCAGCGTCCTCGTCTCCAAACCCTGCTAATGCTGGTTCGAATCCCCCGACTGACCCAACTTAAAAAAAAAGTATCAGAAATTAATTCATGCATTTAAGGGTTAAAGTATTCTCCACGTTCTGTCGACATCATTTTGTTCAATGACTTTGAACACTGCTGCTGGTGTGTAGTATTTTATTATTTCATCAAATGGGAATACTGGGAAGTTGATGTACCTTTACTTCAGTAAAACAATGATCTTTCATATTTCTAAAATCATTTGGCGATATTCGAAGTTCAAGTTGCTCTACAATGACCAACAAGCAATTCAAAGTGTTCTAACTAATAGGATGACTGGGGCCGTCCATAACTGAGGTTACACAAATTTTGCTTTTGTTTTTAAACCCCTCCACCCCAATTCTTCTACGCCACACGAGGGAAATACTTCAAAATTGTTTCAGAATATCATAAAATTATAAAATCGAAAAGGTTGGGCTATATCATTTTTTTATCAGGAGTAAACACTTTATTCAAAATGTATTAAATCGCATACATAAAAGTATTAATCTGCAACAAAATAAATAGTTAGTCAACTAGTTTTGCAGAAAAGTTGTTTCATGCTAACCTAGTTGAGCAGACCATCGTATTTCTTTATTTACTTTTAAAATGTGCAGAAAGCCGCTAGCTACTCCAGGTTTCAAGCTGTATTGCCTAACCAAGACAATTTCTTTATAAAGTCTTGGTTGAGTTCAGAATTCAGACATCACTATTACCGTTGTATAACACAGTTAAAATTTTGCAGACAGGAAAATAGAAAAATTCAACCCTTTACCATAAGCAAACAACTTTGCAGCTTTGACCGCTCACCTAACAATTAAAGCTAATATTTTTATTTCACAAATGCCATTACAAAATGTAATTACATCCGTGAAACACATTATCCACGCTATGTTTAACAGTTACATTCTGTTGAAGACAGTATGACAATATAATAAGCTTTGCAAACACCATGTAATAGATACAACAAGAGCAAGAGGAAAAAATGTGGGGGTGCAGGCCATTATGAGTTGGCAATTATCCCAGGTAGCAGCAGGAACAAAGCACAAAATCCTGTTTGGGTTGTCACCCATGTTACTGCAATAATGTCCATGAAATGTCTCCAGTTGTGCCGCTTTCACAGCAGGGGGCCTCACCACCCACAGACCAAAAAAAAAAAAAACTTGCCAAAATGCGAGATGTTGATCTATGCAGCTCAAGCAAGAGCCACGCCAGGGATATAGAACTACAGGGATGAGTGACTAATAACCAATGACTCACTAGCCTTTCATAAATCAACAAACAATCCAGTACCTCCTTGTACTGAAACAGCCAATTTCTTAAGCAAAATTCATCAAAGAAGATAGATCTGGTATATTATAAAAGTAGAACTTTTAAACAAATCGAACAATTGGATTTACTCTGCATTAAATAATTTTGTATACCATTTCTTGCCACTATATGCTGTTGAAAAAGCAATAGTCTGAACCCAGGGCCAGATTTATAAATAGGCCCGAGAGGCCCGGGCCTATAGCGGCACTTTTTTAGGGGCGGCATGACGGCTTAAACAATTATACGTGAGAAAAGTTCGTGCAAGTTTTTACGGGCGCTCGCCTTTCGTGAAAATTTATTAACTAAAAGCTGGCGCCATTCAGCATCAGCATTGTTGTATCAGTGCTGATTGAGCGCAGGATCGGTGCTATACGGTAGTGAATAGGGTGTACTAACTTTCTGTAAAATGTAGTTACGTTATTTATGAACTTTTCATTGTGTGGCCACTCTGTGTTGGGGTTGGTTGTCGTGCGTTGATCGTAGTAGCGAAATTAAATGAGTAGCCATGAGCGAGTAAAACTAAGCGGCGTTCAATACAAAGAAAAAAAACAACAGGGAAACAAAGGAAGAATGGGACAAGGCCCTGTAGTAAGCAAATCTCTAGAATTTACAGTAAGTTCAAAGGGCAACAGAAATAGGTTACTTTTAATTACTTTGCTCAGTAACATGCATACTTTATTTTTTGCCCTACCAAACTTTTATGGATCGCAGACGAAGATACAAATTAAGAAAGGTGCTGGTTGGGGATTGGGGAGGGGGGCTGAATTAAACATTGCGTAAGTGTCTGGGGGAGGGTAAGTTTTGGGGGCATTGAAGAGCGGCATTATGGTTAGGCCTACAGGTGGTAAGAGCATAAATCCGGCCCTGTCTGAACCTAATAACACTTTACATAATTTACATTTTTAGACATTGTACACTTGCCTTTAACGACCAGGTGTTTATAATTTCTGAAAAAATATTAAAAGACATGCACGTACAAATTGCAACTAGTGGCAAGAAATGGTACCGAATATGGAAATTTGAAATTCTTAAAATTGAAAAAACCGACAGTTTGGTTACTTTACTGTGGTTGTCAGAATTCATACTCACTCTCCTGGTTATAAGCACAACCCAAACAGTCAACTTAATACAGTAAAACTTGCGAATTTCCAGTAGCAGTTACTCGCCACCTTCTTCAGGCAGGACCCTGAAGTCTTGTAAACACACACCTTTGTCTGCATAACTACGCTCCTGCCTGAAGAGGACTTGCAAAACTTTCTAAAATTTGCAAGTTTTAAGGAAACTATTTTGGTTGTGCACGAAACCAGGAAGAGCAAGTATGAATCTTAGTATTATACTAGAGGAAGCCCGTGGTACGCACGGCTGGTCTTGGATGCACCGTTTGCAACACTGGTACGGTTTGGTTGCTCATGTGTATGTCCATGTTTCACTGAATTAAGTTTCTTCAATGCAAATTTTGTGCTCACTGGCTAACAAACGTTTTCATCGAATTAAGTTTGTTCAATCCAATTTTTACGTACATGGCTGACAAACTCTGATTTTCGTTTACTTCGCTCACTCAATCTGCGCATGTTGCAACTCAAATCACTGGCTGCATCATTTTAAAAATTGTCACGATGAAGCATCATTGCATGATTGTTGGCTGGCTAATAATGCTGTATTGCTTACTGAAGTTCGTTGTACCCACTGGTTGTGTTGGATGCACCGTTTGCCAACACTGGTACGGTTTGGTCGTTCAACTCATCCGTATGTCCATGGTTGACTGAATTAAG
This sequence comes from Lithobius niger, assembly GCA_023313725.1. Lineage (NCBI taxonomy): Eukaryota > Metazoa > Arthropoda > Chilopoda > Lithobiomorpha > Lithobiidae > Lithobius > Lithobius niger. The sequence continues at coordinate 2,734 of JAHWFP010017460.1, read as the reverse complement.
TTTCGTCCATAAAATTTTCGCTTCGCTCACTCAATCAGCAACCCCATTCACGACGCAGCCCCGACGCCTTTACCAGGCACTGACATTTTAATATTTTTGTAGAAAATAAATAAATACACTTTTGTAGAACAAAGTTGAAACCTTTAGCCTAGGCTTTGATCTTTTTGTTTTTCTGGGAGAGGCAGAAAGTAAATCGCCAGCGTAACAATGCCTCATTGTTGTTTTGTTTTCATTTACGGAGGTCTTATTGTTGCTGACCACTTTGCAATTGTTAAGCACCATAGCAAAGACATAACACGTGCACCAAGAATGTAAAGCGACTCAAGTGCTGGTTACGTAAAAATTTGAGTCTTGATGGCAGTAGTTCTTGAGTAGTCTTGAGTTCAATGATCTTATTACGTAGATAAAATGCCGTATGCAATTCATTTTAGAGTATCTATATATATATATATAATACGCTTAGGTTGGGCAAGCAAATTCATCATTATGAATTATGCACTACAATGAAAGAGGGCGAGCGACCAACAATGTCAAACAAACCAATGTGGCCTGTAACAAGCGACATCTATAGATATAATTAAACAAGATCCGCAAATCTGCAGCAGCCATCTGCAGCGCAGCAGCAAGCAGGACACACGATGCCATCTCCGCCATCTACCGACGGAACGGCAAATTATACGAGTAGCAGCCAAGGCCCGCTGAGATAGTAGCTGCGCCCTGAACGCAACGGCCAGCTACTGACCATCTACCAATCGAATGGCAAATTAAATGGGGGGGGGGGGGGAGCAAGACGACGCGGAATGAGCGAGCGACTCCGCTAGTATTGCTTTAATAATGTTAGCTCTTTAGAGCAGACTTGAAGAGTTTCAAAGTTGGTTAAGTAACAATCACTGCATGCACGACCGTTGTTGGGCTTGGTATCAGAACGGAGACACGTCCTCCATTGAAAATAGCCATTTACTTCCATAACACAAATCAGCAGGGGTTCAAAGGGAGGGGGAGCAGGGATGGTGATATTCAGACCACACAATAGGGGTAAGACTGGACCGGCGTATGTTACGCCGGGGGTACAGCTAGTTATTATATTAATAAGATAAAAGGATCTTACAAAAATGTGGTTACAAAATGTAAAAAAAAAAAAAATGTACAAAAAAATATTCACTAGGTTGTATTAATGCCAGTGATATTTTGAAAAACATGACAGTTGTTTACTGCCGATGTGTTTTGGTCGGAAGAAGCAGATGCAGGGATAAATGCATAGAAATATAACGTAGTGGACACATTGGCCTTTTTACATTCAGCTGTAATTATAATGTTCACGTATGAATCGCCCAATGGCTTCCAAACCCTTCCGTAGTAAAAATATTTTTGTTTTCCCCAATTGATTAACCTTTTTATTATTCTGGTAAATTCAACTGTCACTAATAAATTTTTAAAGTTAGGCCACGCCAAAATTAATCTCAGATTAAATCCGCAGAATGTTTTTTTCCCGACTTTTTAAAAAAAAAATTCTTCTTCCATTAACCCGTATTAGTCTTTAAGGGGGTAATCCTTTCCTGCTCATGTTAAACAATTACTAAGTGCAAATTAACAGCAAGATTCGAACCGGCATTCCGATTGGGGGACTCTAAACCACTAGGCTGTATTGCTTGCTTTATTCAAGTCCCTAGAAACCCCTCACAAAGGTGTTTAATGCTTCTAATGGAAAATACTACTCAAGTGTTCCAATGAAAATTTTTATATTACTAAACACTGCTATTTATATTTAAGTTTACTTCTGTAGAAAACCAGAAATGCTCCAGGAATAAAATACATCTGAAAAATAACTGCATTTACAACATTCCACTTTCATGAGCCGATTTCCTCACACCCACGTCAATACGAATGTTGCCGAGGACTTTTACCTCCAAGGCTGCAGACTTTATTTCATGGCTGCCTAAGTTTGACCATATAAAAAAAAAAGAAAGCTAACTACAATGGAAGTGATCCAAAAGCACAATGGGTTTAAATTTCGGGATTGGGGAACTTAACAGCAGCACACGTACGTCCACGGCCCATCACGAAGAACCCGCCGGTAGGTCGCTGTTATTACCAGGGAAACCTACATTGTTTACAACACTGCATCGTTGGTCACCTTATCCAAAATGACAAAAAACATCTGCGTGCCAAATAGGACGTGTGGGGTAGGGCCTTTATATTCATGGTTAAGTTGAAATACTGACGTTCTGTGCTAATTGATATTCTTCATTACCACCGTCCAAGAAGTGTAGTAATTAATTTAAAAGGCCTTGGTCAATGGTTTGTGGATTTTTTTTTATATTGTATGGTTGCTGGTTTCACACACAACAGTGCAGCAGGTTTGATCTACTGCATTGGAATCTAGAGTGTACACCACTTAAAAAATTTAAATCAATCCATTGAAAATGGGACGTCAAAAAAGACAAAAAGCGGCACAAAGAAGAATTACTGAAAAAAGTCTATTAGGGGAACGTTAAGTATTATGTCATAAAAAAATTGGCAATTTTCCACGGCCCTCGTCATCAATCGTCATAGATTGCCTAACCCCCTCCAGTATTACGTCATTGTTATCGTTAACCCGCCCTCCCCCAATAAAGACAACAAAGTTTGAACGCAAAGGGAGGAGGAGGTGAGTGGTGGTGGAGGGGGGGGGGTGAGTTACTCAGTTTTCGTTTTCTGAGGATCTTCTTTAATTTTTTGCATGCTTACGTCATCA